>JACEGR010002165.1:0-138028 GCA_014170235.1 Listronotus bonariensis | reverse complement strand
GAGTAACTCACTCCATTTATTCGAATTCTTCCGTTGTACGCCTATGCTTCATAAAGAAGATGTCGCTAAAGTAGTTTTTTTGCTGTTTCGATTGACTTCATATGAACTATACACAATATTTAATTTCCACCTTTTAAAACCCCTTTTTTTATATATTTAACATTATTTTTGCATTAAATCGCATAGCTTTTACTTTAAATCATTTCAATCCCAGTGTGCCATGAAGCCCCATATTTTTGTATGTATGTATGGTTGCCGCATTATCAAAGTAAAGCTACGCAATTTAATGCAAAAATAATGTAAAAACGTAGAAAAACGGGGTTTTAAAAGGTGAAAACCAAATATTGTGTGACACTTCGGCTTTAAATCAATAAATATTGTGTGCAAAAAGAAGCTTAGTTCAAATTTGAACTTTGATGATGAATATCTCTGTTATAAGTATGCTCGGTGCTAAATAGAAATTTGTATACATTTATATTTTTTGTATCAATGTCAAGGGGGTAGAGGCACAATTATATGTGATCGTTCTGTACTTATTTTCATTTACTAATATGTTTTTATGGTACCATCATGTTTTTTTTTGCAGAAAAACATGTTACAATTAAAAGCCTTAAAGAAGAACTGCATACCAAAGGAATTGTTGACCTTAGTTATGGGAGCTTACGAACAGTCTTACTTCACTTGGGATTTAAATTTAAGAAGGACGATAACAGAAGAGCTTTGCAAGAAACTCCAAATATTGCCTCAATGAGAGCAGAATTTTTTAGGCAGTACATGGAGAATAAAAATGCTCAACATCCTGGGAACCTCATCTTTTTAGATGAAACTTGGGTTTTTTCAAAGGGTACCAAAATTAAGTCTTGGCAAGATGGCAGTGTCAAGAGCGTTAGAAAGCCTGCTGGATATGACGGAAAACGTTTCATTGTGCTACATGCTGGAGGCAGTGACGGATTTGTGGAAAATGCTAGCCTAATTTTTAGAACAAAATCAAAATTATTAGATTATCATGGCGACATGAACAGCGTACTATTTACAAAGTGGATTAGGGAAAAATTAATTCCAAACTTGGAAGAGCCATCATTAATTATAATGGACAATGCTCCATATCATTCTGTAGAAGTTGAAAAACAACCATCAACTTCATGGACTAAACCTCAAATTATAGAGTGGTTGGAAAGTCATAATATTAAATTTCAAACAAATATGTTACAAGCCGAACTTCTAGGGATAGTAAAGTGTAACAAGAAACCGAAGAAATATGTAGTCGATGAATTATTAAGGGAATATGGGCATGAAGTATTAAGACTACCTCCATATCATTGCGAATTCAATGCAATAGAAATGATATGGGCAGATACAAAAACATATTATAATAAACACATCGGGGAAACCGGTTATGGAGATAATAAAGTATTAGAAATTTGGGAAAAGGCACTCACAAAATGCACAAAGGAGGTGTGGGAGGCAAAGGTTAAACATACCGACCAAATAATTATAAAGTGGTTTCAACGTGAGAATATCATTGACAATGTTCCAGAATTGATAATTTCACTTGACAATGATGAAAATGATAGTAGTTCGACTTGTTCTTTAAGTAACTAAAAATTTTAATATCACAAATATGTCAGTTTTGCACATGAATCTTTCATTTTCGATCATTTTTGAGTGATTCTGTCATAACATTAATAATATGAAAAATTTGTTCTATAACAAATAACACAGTGAACAATGCAGGGATTCCTGGATTAATATTAAAAGAGTGTTCGAACTTTACCGCCAATATTAACTATATAATTAATTCCATTGTTAACATTGATTTCTGTAAATATTTTTACAATAAAAAAGTTAAAAAGGAGTATTATAATTGAAATCTGTTTGGCAAAAATAGCAAAGTCTAAATTTACCAAAAATGAGTTTATAAATATAATATAAAAATATATTTGTGTGTATACAATACACCAACTAGTAAAATTAGTTTTTGAAAACATCCTATTTATAACCACCTAGGGTGTTTTTTAAGTCTCCTGATATTTTTTATTTTTGGACATATGTTGTTTTTGCTAAACAGGCCTCAATTGTTAATAATTATTTTCTCTGTCATTTTTATTTGCAGTGCAGTCGTATAAAAAGTATAGTAAAAACTCGTTTGAAAACCTCTTTAATTGCAGACTCTTCGTTGTCTCACTCGTGTGCAAAGAGTCGTTTTTAAAACTTGTTTTTTAATATATTATTACTAAAGAAGTGAACTGTGTGTTTTTTTATAAAGTATAACCAATTCCATTTTTGTTGATATTTCACTAAAATTCGTTAACTTGATATATTTTCATCAGAAATTCTAAGAAGCATGTTTTTTCTGCTATGCTAGATGTCCTTAATTTAAGTAACTAGGCTCCACATTAGTATTTTTAAAATAAGTAAATAAAAAGTGATTATTTCACAGAATTGGGTCGTATTCGAATACTCGGTATTCTGAATAGTATTCAGAATACATTTTTCCGATATTCGAGTAGCATTCGAATACATTTGTGTGTTTGGTGTTCGGTATTCGGCAGAATACTTTTTAGGTTAGTATTCGGGATTCTGTATTCGACGAATACTTTTTTGAGTACCTATTCGAATACCGAAATATGGAAGCAGTATTGAATACCAAATCGTCGTGATTGGAATACCAAAAGGGAACAAAACTACGTAAATATGAGGTGAGGACTTCTTCAAAATGTTGGGAAAAGTAGGTGAGAAGGTTTTTCTTTGCTCGTCAAATTCCATAGATTTTTTAGTATTTATAAGATTTATTTCTGCCCTGTATTCGAATACCGATTCAGGGCATTCATGAATACCGAGTATTCGAATATTTTTTTTTGCAAGTATTCAAATATTCGGTATTCGAATACTTTCTTTTTCCGATATTCGTATTTGTATTCGAATACCGATTTTCAGTATTCGACCCAACTCTGTTATTTCATTTTAATAAATGTCTCATTAAAATGTGTTTTGATAAAATGGCGAATGCGCAAGATTTTAATATAGTAAATAATAATTATGTGCAACGCCACTGGCGTAGAAAATATCAAATGTCATTTTGATTTGATTTATAGGGTTCTGACTGATGATGTAATGGACATAACTAATTGATCCGACTGTAGGCGATTACGTTTCTGCCTTTTTCTACGACGATAAATTAACCAACAAGCAACAATTTTTGCCCGATTCATTGCGACGCCCTATGCTCAAGATGTACCGGGTGGCCAAATAAGCGAGGTAAGCGGCTGTATCTCGGAAACCGCTTAACGTACAACCTTTCGGTAAAAAATATTGTTATGAATGTGGCCAAGAGAAATTGCTGGAAATTATTCTCAAGTTTGTAAAATGTCCGCTAGGGGCGTAATAATTATTTAAATTACAAAAAATAAGTTTTCTCTATAAGTTGCCGAATTAAGGTATACCGAAAATACATACAAATAAATCTTACGTCTATAAGGAATAACTTTGGTTCAGCACTTTTTCCTCAAACTCCTCAAATAAAGTGGTGGGGGTAAGACAAACATTGACTTATAAAATATGCAATATCTCGGGAACGCCTCATTGTAAAAATTCGATCTAGGTTTCATTTGAAAGAGTTTTTTTGCTCTATCATAAGTGCTAGAAGCGAAGTATCTGTGGTTCTTACTACCATCGCTAGATGGCGTCTCTTTTTAAATCCAACATTTTATTATTTTTCTCAGAAACTTCAAATGCACTTATATGCACGTTATAGCACAGTTATATAGAGCATTAAATGCCTAAAAGAATAGCGCAAACCGCAAGTCTCTATCTTTTTTTTCGCGGAGATATTAACCGAAAACCATTCACGAGACCGTGAACCACAATGATTTTTAAAATTAACGAAAAGACCCCCAATTGAGTTATGTTGCTAAGCAGTAAAATATCAGTAGGCTTTGGAAACAAAAAATTGTTTGTAAACAGAGTTGAAACGTCAAACGTTAATCTTGCATTTTGATTGTAATTTGAATTGATTTAAAATGCCGTTTACAAATGACGAGGCTGTTGATTTGTTAGCTGTTTATTTTGAATGTTATCAAAATGCAGCAATTGCTGAAAGAGAGTATGCGATGCGCTATCCAAATCGCAGACATTACGGCAGACGTGTTTTTCCCCGCTTAGTGCAACGCTTACGTGTCACTGGGAGTATTCATCGACCAGTATTTCGAAGACGTCGTATTGGTAGATCCGAAGAGAATATTATCAATGTTCTAGCATATATCCAGTTTGATCCACACGTTAGTACTAGAACTTTGTCCTTGGAGTTGGGAATTACACGAACAACCGTTCAAAATATTTTACAAGAGTATAGGTGGGTATATTAAAAAAAAACTAAATATTTTAGAAGTTAATCGGATTTCATTTTGATGCAAATTTGTTTTACTTTTAGACTACATCCTTATCATCTGGTTTTACACCAAGCATTGACTGAAAGGGATTTCGATTTGAGACTTGACTATTGCCATTGGTTTCTCAGCATGGTTAACGAAAACCGTCAGTTTTTATCCACAATTCTATGGACAGATGAAGCCACCTTTAATAGCAATGGTGGGGTAAACTGTCATAATATGCATTATTGGTCTGCCGAAAATCCCCATTGGATGCGAGAAGTCCAGTATCAAGGACGATGGAGTGTCAATGTATGGTGTGGTATAATAGGCGGTACAATTATAGGACCACATTTTTTGACGGGACTGTAACCGGTAACGTTTTCTTGGAGTTCCTTCGAAATAGAATGCCGATTTTATTAGAAGATGTAAATCTGGAACTTAGACGCAATATGTTTCTGCAACTTGACGGCTGTCCAGCACATTTTGCAATAAATGTGCGAGAACATCTGAATGCCGAATATCCAGATCGATGGATAGGGAGAGGAAGCCTGTTTCCCTGGCCAGCCAGGTCACCCGATTTGAACGTTCTGGATTATTACTTCTGGGGAAGGATAAAAGATCTTGTATTTCAGTCTAGGCCTACAACGAGGGAAAATATGATCCTCAGAATTGTAAATGCAATTCATGGCTTGTCTAGGGCGGAGATTGAAACTGCCGTTTTTTCTGCAAGTGGGAGAGTCGAACTATGCGTGGAACAAGATGGTGGCCATTTTGAGCATCTAGGGAGACATTAGAACAACCTGATAGCAATCAATCTTTTTCAAGGCCACAATTTATTTTAAAAGAAATCGTTAATTTTAAAAATCATTGTGGTTCACGGTCTCGTGAATGGTTTTCGGTTAATATCTCCGCGAAAAAAAAAAGATAGAGACTTGCGGTTTGCGCTATTCTTTTAGGCATTTAATGCTCTATATAACTGTGCTATAACGTGCATATAAGTGCATTTGAAGTTTCTGAGAAAAATAATAAAATGTTGGATTTAAAAAAGAGACGCCATCTAGCGATGGTAGTAAGAACCACAGATACTTCGCTTCTAGCACTTATGATAGAGCAAAAAAACTCTTTCAAATGAAACCTAGATCGAATTTTTACAATGAGGCGTTCCCGAGATATTGCATATTTTATAAGTCAATGTTTGTCTTACCCCCACCACTTTATTTGAGGAGTTTGAGGAAAAAGTGCTGAACCAAAGTTATTCCTTATAGACGTAAGATTTATTTGTATGTATTTTCGGTATACCTTAATTCGGCAACTTATAGAGAAAACTTATTTTTGTAATTTAAATAATTATTACGCCCCCTAGCGGACATTTTACAAACTTGAGAATAATTTCCAGCAATTTCTCTTGGCCACATTCATAACAATATTTTTTACCGAAAGGTCGTACGTTAAGCGGTTTCCGAGATACAGCCGCTTACCTCGCTTATTTGGCCACCCGGTACACTAGACTAAAACAACGATAATATATCTTTGTGTGTGAAAGCAAGTCAGCTACGATAAAAAGTCGTACGTCTTTTTTCCGTACGACCAAAATCGTTACGTGTGAAAGGAGCGTTACACCTTACCTTACCTTACACGATTATTCGCTACTTTACCCAAAAACCCAGTCATAATAATTGAAATTGACGTATTGTTGTTTTTAGTGCAATTTAGTAAATATGTGTCTAAAATAAACTAATTTGCTGACATTAGTAGTTCTTACAATGGAAAGTAATTAATTACATGGTAATATATTTTTTTTTATTCTAATAGTGACAGAGTTATTAAAAAATAATTAAAACCAAAATACTATTTTCTTTCTTTACTTTTAATCGTTAATGAGTATATCAGCATACTGCAGATATCTAAAGAAACCAGCAAAAATTTACGTATAATGTGGTATACATTTTTATGTAGAATTTAATACAAAATAAAAATTTGTTAAAATATACAGGATGTTACATTTTTAAAAAATTATTTGAAAAAAAATTATGTTTTTGAGACCCCTATCATAGTATAATAATTAGTACTGTCAGTAAAAAATGTATCCAAAAAAACAACAATTTTTAATTTAAGTTTATTATTGTATTTTGTACAAGGGCAAAGTTATTTCGTGTATAAATAGAGTTGGAACACCCTGTATAATTTCAAAAGTGTGTAAGAGTATTATAATTTACTTAGATAGCTATACTTATTTTCATAACGTTTAAAAAGATATTTAAAGTTGTTAACATTCTTGGAATAGGATAAAAATACATTCTTTAACATACGTAAGTATGATAAAGTATGTATATCATTTAAAAAAAATGGAGTATGTAATGAAAACGATTATTTCTCTCCATCTTATCTCTGCATTATCTGACAGCTCAAGATTGCTAAATTTCGTTATAAATCTCGTGTATAGTAATTGTAGGTTAGTTTAAAGTGGACAGCTGTTTTTAATAAGAGAAAATTAATTCAGTTGTTTGCATAATGGATGTCTTTTCCAGATTTAATCTTACAACTCTGCTATCACGACAATCATAAAACATGTCGGGTGAGTTAGGGTAATTAAAAATTATTAAATAAATTCAAAAACTTTTTATCACCCTGTACTTAGCATGTATTTTAACAGTAAATAACAACGGTTTCCCCAAAGTTATAGCTACACCTTTCCTTGTTTTAATTTATTGATAACCTAATTATTAAAAGAGATATGGCCATTTAAATTAAACCAGTTTTGTATTGAAGCTTACGGAAAAAGTCTGATACTTATATGCGATAATTTTTGTCGGAAGTGTATTTATTAATAATAATTATTAAGTAGTCTGTCTTGCTTTTCTTGCAATATTTTGCAATATTAATAATTCGTGGTTAAAATTTAGTACTTAGGTTAAATGTTTACCTGTTTTTTTTCTACTCTCAAAAAAGGACAAAGAAAAATAAAAAATATAATGGTTTTCTAAAATTTTTAAAATATTGTGATTTTCTAAAGCAAAACTGATAAAGACAAATATGGATTACATGCCTATATAAACCAATTTTTCTCATTTTCATATCCTCATTTTTTAATCTTTGCAAATTGCAGACTCTCGTCAAAATTCTATTTGTAAAAATAACAGTAAGTATTTTACGTTTGGTGATTTTCGTATTAATAGTTAGAGCTCGCCCTAAATACGACAAATTTAAGAAACATTTGTAGTTCTTAGTTTTGGACCATGCGGCCAGTGATTTTAAATCGCGTTTAAAAAATTTAAAAATGCTTGATTTATTTTTGCTCTTCTTTTATGTTAGAAAAAGCTTTGTTTGCTTAAACATTGAAAACATATACTTGAAATAATGCTTTAAAGTAAAATGTTTAAGCTATGTAATATTTACACTTCCTATTTTTTCTGTTTAAAAAAATTACATTTAAAAAACAATAAAAATGAGAAAATAAAATAAATCCATTGTAGTAAAGCTAAGAATTGGAGGTATTTAATATTTGCTCAACAATTTTACTAAATAAAGAGCTTTAATATTTAGTCGTTTTTTCAAGTGGATTTAACTTGCATATACACTAAATAATAGATTAAAATCTCCCGGTCTACTTCAACGGAAAATAAGGGAATTGATGTCGGAGAAATATTGGTAAGTACTTAGAATTTGCTTGCTAAATTATGTCTCAAGTGGTTCTCGCCAATGGAAATGTTTTGAACACGACCTCTTAAGTACATTAAAATTATTGGAGTTTTTGCACTGTAAAGGTTATAAGAATGCCTCTAAATAAGTATACCTAAAATTATAGAAATTTGTCTTGATGTTAACAAAAGCTAACAGTAAAAAATAACTGTAAAATAAAATTTTAAAAACTCTAAAAAACTAAAAAAAGAAGAAAAATGTTATTTAAGTATGAGTACAAAAAGGTTTTCTTAATTTAGTTATTATTATTAGGTATGAACATTAGACTGGGCCAAAAAAATCAACTTCTGTTTTTTTCTTTAAATATGTCGACACTTTTGTTTGGGTTGACAAAAAAATATCGTTAAATATGAGCTCTTGATATTATTATTTAGAGGTCCCTTTCCTTTTATTCAGATTTTTTATTTGTATTTTTATTTTTGCATATATATTGCGTATATTTGTACATATAGTCTTTAGAGAATTTAATTGCCTACAAAAAACGTCTAATTAAAAATTTTTGCCAGAAAAACCGAATAATCAAGCTTTAAACAATAATATATTTTTAAAATTTACCTTTTTATTTTGAAATTTTGTATTTAACAAAAAAATAAATATATAAAAAAATACATAGATTCTTAAAGGGAATTTAATGCCCTACAAAAAAGGTCTCTTAATGTTTTTAAATAAAATTGTTCTTTTAAAAGTTATTCACATTTTAAGTTAAAGAAAAGAATACTTTACTATTTTCTTTATTTTTGAACCAAGTTTTTTACTTATTGTCACAAATTCATATGTTACATCATCAAAAATCAATATTTTATTAATTTTATCGATTTGAATATCTAAATTTTATATTATATCCAAACCTATTCTAGGTTAATAGCTATTTGTTATGCAAAAACGTAGATTTACTTACTCTAAGACAGTAAATCTACGTTTTCGTATAACAAATAGCTATTACCCTAGAGTAGGTTTGGATATAATATGAAATTTAGATATTTTTAGCGTTAAAATTAATAAAACCATGATTTTTGATGATGTAACATATTAATTTGTTCTAATGCGTAAAAACACTTGGTTCAAAAATAAAGAAAGAAGTAAGTTATTTTTTCTTTAACTTAAATTGTGAATAACTTTAAAAATAACGATTTTCTTAAATAAATAGTATAAGACCTTTTTTGTCGAGCATTACATTTCCTTTAGGAATCTTTATTGTTTTGTTTTCTTTATATTTAATTTAATTAATAAAGTTACAAATTTCCAAACTAAAAAAGGTAAATTTTAAAAATATATTAATGTTTAAAGCTGATTATTCGAAAACGGTTCGTCTGGCAAAAATTTTTAATAACACGTTTTTTGTAGGCAATTTATTCCCCCAAGATTATATGTACACATGATTTTCTTTAACTTGATAGTTAGGGAGCTTTGAGGCAAAAATTAAAGTACAAATAAAAAATCTAAATTAAAAGAGAGGGACCTCTAAATCTTATTATTAAGGGCTCAAATTTTCACGATATTTTCTTTGTAACCCAAAACAATATTTTCGATGTATTTAAAAAAAAATAAACTCGATTTTTTGACCCAGTCTAATGCACAAACATATGTTATTACCCAACTTTTTTGTTAATTTAATATTTTAATTTTAATTAATTTTCCTAAAGGTATTTTTTTTTGTTTGGTAAATATACACTAAAACACACTACTAGTACCTTTTTCCCTTATGTAAGCTGTTTATAGCGTCCAGCAATGCAGGCTCTAAAAAGTATATGATCTAAGAACATGGGATTATGCAACTCTTAATACTGATTAGGCTGTACAGGTTGTATAGTAATAAGGTCGGTTAATAAAATACATGTACGTGTCTTTCAAATTTAATGTTTTTTCTTAATTTCCCTAGAATTCCACCATCATATCCGGACATTCCAATAGGACCACCGCGAAAGTGCACTCTTAAATAAACAATACAAACAAAATACACTGGGTCCGTTTAAAATTTGAGGTTTTTGTTGACTCTTGACTCTCGACAAGATCCCACCAATAGATCCTGACTTAGCTTTAAATGGGATCACCGCGAAAATTCACTCTTTTGAATAAAAAAAGGTTTTTTTTTAAATCGGTCCGACATAATTGTAAACATACATCTGTATACCATCTCCTTTTTTAAATTATCTACATTTACATGGGATCTGGTCGATATCTTGCTTAATTTTAATTAGAATTAAAAATATTTCCTAACTTGTTTAATATTAATAATTTAAAATTAATTATTTTTTTATGTTAGCCTAAATTATACTACAGATATGGATAAAGTATAGTAAGTACTTCGCTTTAAAATTATGACAGTTTTTTTAATTTACTTGTTTAATAGTATGTACACCAAAAATAATTTTAGTAAAAGTGTTTACAATGCAAAAACGCCATTAGTTTCTAAGACTTTAGTACAATGGCAATCATAAAACCCATTGATTCCCTTCCCTATATTTTTACGTACACAAATCACCGTGTCATTACACGTCATTATTTAACAATTTTTCTAAAAGACCAATGGCTTTTTTTTCACCCTACCTAATGACAACCAGTATTGCTGAAGGCCAAAATTATTTTATTTTGAGTGTTTTTTACAAAGAGAATGACTAAATCATAGCCCTTCTAACGTTTAACTACACGAAGGTATTATATTCTTTTTTCAATTGTTATTTATCACGCAAGGTATCCTGCGTTGGACTTTTTATATGTTTATTTTTTTAGAAATTATAATTATAGAAAATGACATATTATTATGGTGCCTATTTTTGTATTGTAAAGGTATATCTTTTTTGATTTCTTAAAAAGTTTCTTTTATACTTTGTCACCCTTTAAGGTAGTTCTACCGATACGACTAAGAGTCAAATGAGTGCTTAAGGTAATTGGCTATTGTGGTATTTATATTTGACAACGTTGCGTAAAAACAATAGAAATCATACGCAAAAATTTACTGCACAAGCTCTTTAAACAAGTTATCGGTTTTAAATTGTTATGTTTATTTACGAATAAAATCTCTAAACCACCCTATCATATCACCAAAAAAATAATTAAAAAGGCAAAACAGTCACTAGAAAAATTTATAACAAATTTGTAAAATAAGGTCAAGTAGCACATAAATTTAAGAAAAGACATGAAAAGTTTCTATCACCTAACCTGTCAAACTAACATAAATATTTATACATTGGATTATGGTAGTCGAATTGTTCACTTAAAAGCACTCAAATTTTTTATTTTTTAATTATTGTGTATATTTATTATTACTCATTGGATCTTGTAACCGAAAAACGTATCGGACTAACATAATTTTATGTCTCAATATACCGTGTTCGAGACATTTTTTGGGCATCATCGTAACCTTTCGGCGGCGTTGCCACATGTCTGCAACATAGCAATTTTACTTAGCTAAAATGTTTAAAATTCTTTTTTCTTCCGTTGATACAACTTTCATTAAAATCTGAATATTAGTTTTATTACAGTAAAATAAAATCTGCAATTTCGTATAAAGATTAATTTTTTAAAGAAATTATTTTATAATATTTATAACTTTTTTCCAGTTCCCTGTAGACCTTTAAAAAATATATTATTTTTATATCTGGGTGTCCGCTAATTTATAATACACACACGCACCCTTTAATGATTTCTACACAAAAAGATGTTTGGTATTTAAAAATATTTTATGGTTGCAATAAACAACTTAAATAAAAATATCTTAAAAATTATTTATCTGAGCGACTCTTACAAATCATACCTTTTTGTGTAGAAAGCATAAAAACGTTTACTGTTTTACTCTTTATATAGGGCATGTTTAAAATTTTGGAATTATTATTTAAATTTAAATAAAGCCTTAAATATAATTTTTAGGGCAACCCCATAGTTATGTTTAAATACTATATTTAATAAAAATGGTTTTTATCCGGTAAACAGATTTGTACCGGTCGCATTTCTTTGGATCTTAAGCCAGCTACAGACGACATGCCAAAGCTTGGCAAATGTCCATTCGTTTAAACGTTCCCGCATCGTGTGTAGGCAAAACTTATGGCAAAGCAAGGCCAACGTTGGGATGCGGGAACGTTTGAACGAGCAGACATTTGCCAAGCCTTGGCATGTCGTCTGTAGCCGGCTTTAAGATTATAAGTTGTTTATATCAAAAATCTAGATATGAAGTTAGACTAGACTATTCCAAACGTAACAGAAATTGTAAAAAAAAATTAAAATTGTTTTTTTACTTTGACAGCCCTTATTATCAATTTTTGAATGTTGGTGTATCGTGTGTTTGTATTAAGTTAAATCTGTGGTTTCTCTATGTACCGTTAATAATTAACGGACACTGAGTATATTTATAAATATATTTTATACCTTAATAAAAGATTTATTTTCTGGCTAAGGAATATTTGTAAAACAAAACTGAGCGCAAAAAGTAAGATTTTAATTTGTATAAACTAATAATGATGTTAAAGTTTTATGCAAGCTTATAAAACTTGAAGTTTTTATGACTTTTAATAACCTAATATAATTATTATTTTATTTGTTTTAAGGCAGTGGTAAATACAAATTTTACCGTTACGATAAAGTTTTAGTAGTTTAATCTGTTCCTGCCTGTTAATTAACTTTATAGGTGCTACGTTTTTGCAGGAATAATTAGTGTAGCAGAAAATTCAGGCGTTGCATGGTTTATTTAAATTTACACCATTAAAATGTAGTAATAAGAGATAATATATTCAGATTAAACGTGTTTAGTTTTTTAACAGGGAAAGAGGGACTTGTAACAGTTTCGTCATTTTTGTCGCTGGCTAACTAGTTTTTGTTATGAATATCCAACGAAGTCGATAACATAAATATTCCGGAAGAAATATGAAATATAATTGCTTAACTATACAATTATAATAAAATGGTATATACAGGGTAATTCCCAATTGCGGTAAAAAAATTAAAGGGCGTATTCCTACATTAGGTCCTTCAGAGTTTTCGTTCTCAAGATACAGGGTATTAAACTTTATCAAAAACTTAAAAAATTCCTAGTTTCCGAACTACACCGAAAGTAGCGTCACAAAAGAAATTCCCAGTTAAAGAGCAAGTGTACAAAAATTTGTTTTAAATATTTATTTTGTGAAAATTTTATGTTATACAGGGTGTTAAAAATGTTGTTATAAAAATAAAGGGGCAGATTCTATATCAAAAATTATAAAGAAAAGTTCATATATACATGGGTTCGCAAGTTTTTCATACAAACTTAAAAAAAACTAAAAAATATAAAAACACTTATTTTAGTAAACATTGTTAGCCCTAATAAAAAGCTTACTTAAATAAGTATTGTATTGTTGTTACATAAGTGCTAATCGAAAAATTATGTAACCTATTTTTTCACATTTACACAGTTAGTGGCGTACCGTTTTTTGTTAGACATATTTCTTTAGTTCCGCTCGTTACGCAACTAGACTTATTAAAAGTAATTAAGTTAATAATAAAATACTTTCTCTGTATCATAAAAAACATTGTCAAATTAAAGCAAAATTGGATACAGGATATTTTAAATATAAAAAAACTTTTTTTTATAAGTTTAATATCCTGTATCACAAGAATAAATATATTAACCAGAAGGATATCTCAAAGGCGGCTTCTTTGATGTCTCCTAGCGCGTCTCATGACCTCGAACTGCATATTTTGCAGGCGTTTCATGAGCGTACCTAAGAAATTAACATGTTTAGGCGCCTATCTCTTAAAAATATATTTTAATATTATTATACCTAATGCATTTTATAACATCTATGCAATCAAATAAAACAGATGCTTTAATAATATGTCGTATTGAGATATATTAATAATTATTATGAAATGTGTCTATTTATTTTCGCATATGACGATTTTTTATTTTTCATATTTTTGAAGTTTCTATTTATCCATTTGAGGGTATGGAATAGTCTAACTGTAACAAACCATTTAATTAAATAACTAATAATTGTTCACAAGGATGTAAAAAACTATTTTTAAACGGTTTTACTTGACCTGTTTGTTATTTATTTGGAATTATTTTTTGGGTCAAATCTAGTAATTGAAATTTGACCCCTTCCTGACGACCGATCGATCTGAAATTTGGTACACTTCCTTAGTCTTGATGACAATACAATATAACATATTCTTTATGATTGTAAATCCAACATGGCCGCCGATACAAAATGGCGGATTACATATTACTTTACTACAACCTCAATATGGGTATCAAATTAAAGGGCTTTATTGGTAGAATAGAACCCACTATGAAAAAAATAAAATCCAAGATGGCCGCCGCCACAAAATGGCGGATTATATATTTTTTTTTCACAAATACCTCAATGTGGGTATCAAATGGAAGGGCTTGATTGGTAGAATAGAACCCACTATAAAAAAATTAAAATCCAAAATGGCCGCCGCCACAAAACGGCGGATTACATATTTTTCTCACAACTACCTCAATATGGGTATCAAATGAAAGGGTTTGGTTGGTAGAATAGAGCTCACTATAAAAAAAATCAAGATGGCCGCCGCCACAAAATGGCGGATTACATTTTTTCCACAACTACTTCAATATAGAATCGTTGGTTAGTTCTGGTTAGTTATAGTAAGGCAAACTCAATAGAATGAGAAGTATCAACTAACAACAAAACTAAAAACTTGAAAATAAATTATGTAAAAAAACTTTTTATGTTAAACGGTTTTATTGTACTAAAAGCTAAAAAATAATTGGGTAAGTCCTAGCTACCAGATCGCACCAATCTTCTCATCAATCTGGAGTATTGATCAGACAAATAATAAAATCGTTGGGCAATTGACATTTCTATCATAATATTTACTCTGGATACGCTTCAGTTTTTTAAAATATGTATTGTATAATTTACACAAGTGTCTATTTATTTTTTCATATGACAATTTTTCTATTTTTAACATCTTTTACGTCTTTAACGTTTTGAGGAAATCTGTAAAATTTGTTCGCACCATCATCGTAGGATTTGTTTTTACAATTTTTAAAACTGCAAACAAGGCCTACTTTTTTCTTTTCTTCTTCCATGATAGGTAATTAATTACACAATTCACAGAAAAATCACTAAACAGAATATTATAGTCCAGAAAAATAAAACGTATCGCAATAAACTATATAAAATACATTGACCGTTACCGAGTCGTTGCTTCGCCTTTCACTACTGCACTGGCAATTTCGGTTTAGAATTTCGGTTTAGTAGCCCTCGAAGGTCACAGCCTGCGTCGCTCAAGGTAAAAGAGATATCCTTCTGGTTAATATATTTATTCTTGTGTCCTGTATCTTGAGAACGAGGAATTTGCGGACCTATGTTTATATTAAATTTTTACTAAAATTTTCTTAACAAGATTTAGTAACACCCTGTATATCAAGATATAAATTTCAGTTAAGCAGAATGCAAGTATTCAATCTGTCAGCTATTTTACAACCTAACTTGCAGATAGCATGGAATCATTTCTGCATAGCCTAAACCAATTGAGATACTAGATGATATCAAATTATAGTCAGTTCAAATAGCGATAGTCTTGCCCGAGTGGTCTAGGTTGTGCTTTGTGTAAAGCAAGTAGATATACGGGATCTGTTGTCAACACCTACAAATTAAAATTAAACTTAAAAATACAACGAACTGCAAGTAGAGATTTTTAGTCAAAAAAATGAACTAATAATATATATATATATATATATATATATATATAATATATAAGCTTGGTGATTCAAAAGAGTTTTTCTAAGCCCTAATACACCTGACTGTTTCCCAATAAACAACCTGCTGTTTAACTAGTCAGTCGAGACTACCCTCTACCGTATATATATATATATATATATATATATATATATATATATATATATATATATATATATTAATTTCGGGACTATTTACCGTGGTAATCAATTTTGCACAATAACTAAGTTACAAAAACAATATTACTTTTTTATGAGAGAAGCTTTTTTATTTCAAAAAACTATACGTTTAATCTTTCAAAAGAGATATACAAGGTGTTTATTTAAAAAGTTAGCTCTCAGTTATCTGCGGTAAGGAATAGATTTGAGAAAATCGCCGAAACACATTAAAATATTTATTACAAAAAAATTAACGGTGCCCCTTCAACCCCTAGCCACCCCAAAATTCTAAAATGGGATAAGGGGTCCTTGTTGTTTGATAGCTAAGGTCTAGAACTTTTTCAAATTTTAAGCATGTATTAAATAAATAATTTTGAGAAAGGAAACAGTTTCTAAAGTTTTTGCATCTGTTTTTAAAACAATTTGTATTTTAAAGTTTAAAACAATGTTTTTGATGATAACAACTTAAATAGTCTTAATAAATTTGCCAACATTGTACTAATGATGTTAAACGATTTAACAAGTTGAGCGGCTTAAACAAGTTTACTTTTTAAACTGAAACCAACCAGCAACGTAATCCCAACCAATTAATAGTAAAGGAAATTAAAGCCAATAACACAAAAGACTTAAAAAATGTAACTTAGCACTTTTCTTTCTTTGCGACACAATGGGCGACAATAGTTTAAAATTGGTTGGACTTGCCAAGCAGAAATCCTTTTAAACTGTACTTTTTCTGTTCCTGGCTTTTCATTAGTGACTAATGAAAAGTAAATTTATGTTCTGTCTTTTGTTTTATTAAACAATAATAAAATAGTATATGAACTTAAATAACAAGAAATTTGTAATATTCTAAATAAGAAACAAAACAAGGTAAAAAGTGTAAAACAAAAATTATACCACATTGATACTATCATAAATACCAATACGGTCTACTACTAAAGAATGTCTTTGTCTACAAGGCACCTAAGCCCAATTCTCTATTAAAGTAAATAAAAAATTAAAGTCAAAGTTATAGTTTGGACGCAAAAAGTAAGAATAAAAACTAAGTAAAGCGCTTAAATTTTTATATAAATAAAAGAAGAAATTGCAAATAAACAGGCTGTCGTAGGTTTAAACCCCATATTTTCGTTATGCATTGTTAAAGATAATTAAATATATATTATAATATTAATTTTAAAATATTATAAGAATAAATAAGGGCTATAATCTAACTATTCTAGTGAATATATAATTAAAAACAGTTATAGTTTTAGTAGTTAGTAGATATCTTATTTAATAAAATTATTTTAAGTCCGGCAACTCTTTTAATACTACGCTATTATATTTCAGGTATTTAAATATTGGTTATATCATGCACTGCCGCTAAATCCCAAAAATAACAAAGGGTTTTAATTTTTCCTGAACAGGGCATTTATTTTAAAACCCTATAAAATATTTTATATAAAGTTAATCAAAAAATACTGCTGTATAACATCTATCTGACAAGCTGCATTTTATTTAAATTATATGAAAAATTTTATTGGCTTAATTTTGGTTTGTTATAAAGGTTTAAAATAAAATAAAAAACTTCTGGATTTAAAAATACGAGTACAAACATCTACTTAATAATTTTTCTTTAAATTTAGTATATTCTAATATTTATTAAAAAAGTTTTTATAGTCATACCAGGCAGCAAAGATTAAAGATAATAGTTTTTAAACATATCTTGTTGGGGTACATCATGACGTATAAATTTATGGCAAAAAGGGAAAATGAATTAAAAAGAGAGGGGAAAATATTACTTTGGATTTATGTTCGACGTTTTTTTGTATGTATGTTTACCGATCATTTTATCAATTCTAAACCACTGTTAAAAATTGAGAGCAAACCAGGATACGGTGGTGGAATCCTGGGGAAATCAAGGAAAACCCCAAATTTTAAAGAAACGTACAAGTATTTAGTATACTTTTTAAAAATTATTTATATATTTGCGTGTGGAAAATGGATAAAAATAAAATATTAATGATAAAAAGAAAAAATAATAAGGTAAAAACAGAAAAAAATAAACCGACTTAGAAAAACAAATAAAAATTTAAAAATATAAAAATATAATTATATAAATAACTTAATAAACAAAAGATTTTATACTTTAATAAAATATGATATAAACAGACTTTGTGGTAAGTTTTTTTTAATTATAATTTTTTAAAATATTTATTAAGTGCTGGTTTTTGTATTGTATTTTAATCGTATTTATTAAATATTTTTATGTACACATTATTATTATAATATAATAATTAATATTTAAAGGTAACAACTAAATGCTTTAAAAATAATAAAATAAAATATATTATAGGAACCACAGTCATAATCTAAATCATAAAAGCAGCAAATGTTTGCTTAAGCGAAAAAGAACTCGCGAAAGATTTCAGAAATGCCTAAGAATTTAGCTGGAGCAGGCAGCAAAGATTAAAGATAAGAGTTTTTAATCATATCTTGTTGGGGTACATCATGCCGTATAAATTTATGGCAAAAGGGAAAACAAATCAAAAAGAGACAGGAAAATATTGCTTTTGCCGTCGGGGCTCGCTGCAAAACAAAAGCGCGCGTTATCAAAACCATCGGAAATTTCTCGTAAAACGTTCAGCTGAAACTTCTTTGCGTTGCTTTTAAAAATATTAGGGTAATTATTGCCGATAGACTGGGGTCCATTAGTATATTTGCATATACATATTGGACAATAAATTATGCGACGCTCGGTTTAAAATTGATATTTTAAATGTTCTGCTCTGCTTTTTATTTAATACTTGAGAATTGTCGAATTTCTGTATTACGTTTTTTGTTATTATTAAAAAAAATACCTATTTTAAATTTAAAAAAAAAAAAACATAGGTAACCTAAATATAATTCACTAAACTATGCTTAGTAAAAAAATAAAATACGAAAATTTAAACAGCTAAGTGATTTTATTAAAAATTTGTTTGACCTTAAATCTTCTTTTAAAACAAAGATCACAAAACACTACTTAGCAATGTTTGCTATGTAAAATTTAAAGTTTAAGCTATTTATGAATTTATTTATTTTTTATTCATATCTCGGGCATATATCTGTATTATAATATCCGAAATAACATATTTGGAAACATAGGCACATGCAGCTTATTTAATAATATTGTTTTTTAAAAGGATTCATTGTTAAAAAAAACATTTGCTGTTTTTTCTATCTTTTACATTTTCTTATTACTTTATTTTAACAGTAACCTTATGGTATCTATTGTTATTTTGTACACATAATTTTTTTTTGTGTTTATTAAAATCCAATATTTTTTCATGATTGTCTTAAGCAACCAATAAATTTAATTTTAATTTATAAACAGTAATTAATTTTGTTTTATTCAGACTTTTAAACCTTGAACCAAGTTTTAACATTTAAAAATAATTTTTCTTTTTTGTAGGTAATCTTAAGAAAAACTTTTCCTAACGATTTGTCTTTTAAAATAACCCAAAAAATTTTTAGGCTTAGTATTAACTTTTTAACGTTCTTGCTTTAATTACTTAAAAATTGTTAAATCTAGGTTACTGATTTTCAATTTTTATTTTATATTTTTATTTAGAATTGTTTATTATATACGCTATTTTTGTTTTGTTTTTTTTTATGATTAATACATATACAGGTTTAGTTAAATAACATAACATATAGGCAATGTGAGAAAAAAGACAATCTAACTAAATCCCGGCATGTAAACATGCGTGACTAATAGTGCTTGTTTTGTTATTCTATTGCTGGCCGATGAACCAAACAGCGTTGCTCATATTTATATATGTTCCTATTTTAAAGAGTTAAAATCGTTTTAAATTGCTGTATTTTTGTTTTATTTAAAATACAGACCTCAATTTTGTTTTGTGATGTAAACATTAAGCAATTTTATTATAATATTCATTTTTAGTTAAAATTTTAAACAATAAAGAAAAAAATAAAGAAATTAATTTTTATTTTTTAATTTTAAATATATTATAAATATATTATTTACCTAAAAGCTCATTTGTTTTTTTCTTTTTACCTCTAAAAGCTATTAAAGAAATTTTATGTGTGACAATATAAAAACTATGTAACAGAAGAACAGGGTGGCGCTTTTTCGTTATCTTTGAAGGATATAGCGAAAACTAAAAGAATAGAATGAATTTGAGTGCGCAAACTTGATTTCAATTTTTAAGAACAAATTAAATGTTTATTCGTTTTAAAGATACAAAGTATTTTTTTAAATTTTGGCAAATAACATTTTCGTAAATATATATATGTATATATATATATATATATATATATATATATATATATATATATATATATATATATATATATATATATATATATATATATGTTAAAGCAAAAAGGAAAAATTCCCTACTGTCTTGGTGTATAATAAAAATATTTTACTCCCTTTAAAGACAGTTAAAGAAAACGTCCTGCTTTTCTATGCTATCCACCACGACTCTCTCCCCAGACCGGTTTCGCCTGCCTTACAGGTCTGGGGAGAGAGTCGTGGTGAATAGCATAGAAAGCAGGACGTTTTCTTAACTGTCTTTAAAGGGAGTAAAATATTTTATTATACACCAAGACAGTAGGAATTTCCTTCTTTGCTTTAACATACATAACCACCCGCTACAATTGATGCTCGTATTTACTGAATGCGATTTCAGTAGGGCATCAACGGCAGGATTTAATATCCTACCGCTGCGCTGGACAACGAAACTTGTCTAATAAGAGGACGCTGGTTTCCTATGCTATTCACCACGACTCGATACAGCCTCACTGAGGAGTCCTGTAAGGCAGGCGAAACCGGTCTGGGGAGAGAGTCGTGGTGGATAGCATAGAAAAGCAGGACGTTTTCTTTTAACTGTCTTTAAAGGGAGTAAAATATTTTTATTATATATATATATATATATATATATATATATATATATATATATATATATATATATATATATATATATATACATCAAATGTGGTATTTCTTATAGCATTTAGGAAGACCTTTCAACTAATAATAAAATTTATCATTTAAAAAACACAACTTTGTGTTATAATTTTAAAATAAAAGATAATGGAAAAAACATAGGTATGCCACTAAATTCTGCGTAAAAGTCCCTTAAACTAGTCTATTTACATTTTTTTATCTCTAATATTAGGCGAATTACAAGTGCCTGGCCAAATTGACAAAATTTAAAATACAATCTGTATTTCCAATACAAAGTAACTTCGCCATGTTTTACTTTTAATATAAGAGAGAGATTGTGCAATCAGATTCGTTCTATCTTTTTAAGTTTTCACTATACCCTACAAACTCAACGAAAAGGCGCCACCCTGTACAAAGGTCGTTCTTAAAAATTACATTTTTTACCCCATTCTAAAACAGTACTTGAACTACAACCAAAATTGTTAAACTTTTGTTGTTAAAATTTGCTCACAAAGCATTAATTTATGAAAAATTACGTTTAAATCGAAACAACGCAAATCACTGCCTTTTTTTATTTTTCAGCTGCCTGCTGTTAGTCCTGCGTCGATTTATCCGGTAAATCACAACGATAAATATTATAGTTTGCAGTAAAAAATGAAAAACTGTCTGCTCGCATATCTCTACCCAAACATATTTAGGCAAGAATAGAACTGGATGTACGTTGCAGCATTAAGTTTTTTTTTATATATAAAATTCTGTATGCTTCTGTCGCCATTTTTGGGTAGGGTGTTTGATTTTTGATGGTTTTGCAGGGTATCTCGAATACAGTAAAGAATATAAAAAATCGTTTAAAGAACTCTAATATTTCCTTTTTGCTATTGCAAAAGCAGTTCGATGCCTATTGCGAATCCATCTTGGAACTACAGGCTGATTTTTGATTTTGCCTATTTTTACAAGTTTTTTAAACAGTTTACTACAAAGCTATGAAAAAAAACTAAAAATATGATAATTGTAAACTTTTTCCGTTGAATTCCGTGGTGTAATTAGTTACTTTTCCATATTAGGCACTTTTTAAAAAAATAACCCAACATATGGTTTTATATTATTTAATACCCTAAATATTTTTTTATGTTAATTAGGATAATTCTGAACTTCTCAAAAATCTGCAATAGTACCTATGTATTTTTATTTGCAATTTTACCGAAAATCAGCCATCAATTTTGGCTTCTTTATAGAAGACCATGACAGAAAATGAAAAAACAGTATTTTTCCATACCGATTTTATTTTTAGTCTAGACACTAAAGGTTAATATTTTTTAACTTTAAATTTAAAGGTAATTTTAATTATCACATTTAAGCTTAAAAATGTTATTTTATATAAGAAAAGCACTATAACAAAAATATGCATATTTAATAAATAAAAATAAAATAAATACATATTATAGAACATTAAAAATAGAAGAGAAAACCATAAATACATAAGTATCGCAAAAACTGCCTAACATATAAAAAAACTAATTACAGCACAATATTTTCTCCCAGAAATTACAAAATTAACATATCTAGAGCTTTTCATAACCTAACTACCAAACGAGTTAAAGAAAGTTGTAAAAATAGGACAAAATGTGAAATTTACAGAATTTGAGATACCCAGTAAAACTATGAAAAATTAAACACCCTGTACTTTAGTGGACTAGCCAAATTAAAATTTAAGAATATTTAAAGCAAAATTTATAAAAATGTTTGTTACTTTATCTAATAGGCAGCTTCTTTATGGTAAATCGGACACGCCCTATAATTAAAATCAAATAAATAAGTTTAATTATTAAGAAGTTGCAGGTAGATTTTTCTATTAAAACTTTTCTTTAATAAATATTAGAATATATTAAATTAATAGAAAAAGTAATCATTAAATGTTTGTACTCGTAGTTTTTCAAATATAGAAGATTTTTATTTTATTTGAAACCTTTATAACAAACCAAAATTAAGCCATTAAAATTTTTCGTATAATTTAAATAAAATGCAGCTTGTCAGATAGATGTTATACAGCAGTATTTTCTGATTAACTTTATATAAAATATTTTATAGGGTTTTAAAATAAATGCTCTGTTCAGGAAAAATTAAAAGCCTTTGTTATTTTTGGGATTTAGCGGCAGTGCAGGTATAACCAATATTTAAATACTTGATAAATATAATAGCGTAGTATTAAAAGAGTTGCCGGACTTAAAATAATTTTATTAAATAGGATATCTACTAACTACTAAAACTTTTACTGTCTTTAGTTATATATTTACTAGAAGAGTTTGATTTTAGCCCTTATTTATTCTTATAATATTTTACCATTAATAATATAATATATATTTAATTATCTTTAACAATGCATCACGAAAATATGGTGTTTAAACCTGCGACAGCCTGTATATTCTTTTTTTTATTTATATGAAAATTTAAGAGCTTTACTTCGTTTTTTTTCTTACTTTTTTGCGTCCAAACTATAAACTATACCTTTGATTTTTTTACTTTAAATTCATTTTTTTTGTCAAATTATAAATACCATAATATTTACTTAAATATTCCATCAATTATCTTTATAGGAATAACGACACAATTGCCACATTTCTATATGAACATGTTCATATTGCAGAAGAATACAGTGTCGATTTGAAGATGCAAACATAGAGTAGATGTTTCGAGAAGTACTGGTTCCATTTGTCGTACAAACTACAACATCACTCTTTGTTCGACCTTCGAACAGTGCGGACGTCGCGTAGGAATTTTCCCCGGTGTGGTGGTTTGAGGAACTGTATGGGCGTTTTTACCTTCGGGGATCGAGTAAATATTCACGGTAAATTAATGGCTTCTTTCTTCTAGGGCTTAGTGCTGTGAACGAAGATTCCTATAGGCTGATGGATATCCTGTTTGGTAGTGAACACGAGGTGTTTCTCAAAAAGCGGAAAATGGAAGGGTGTGCCACGGGAACTGTCAGTAGTGACAGTGAAGGTTATACGTAATACCAGTAGCAGTTCTTGGTTTGACAGTTGTCAATTTATGCATTGCATCGATTATTGTTTTTGTATCAAACAATTTTGATGTAAACATATGAATTGTAATTTCTGGGAGCTAAAAGCTGGATTATCTAGATTTTCTACCGACGAAGTCCTGAAAAGCTAAGTCCGGAAGGGAGAGAGCTGGCTAATCGTCATGCCACGGGGCCAATACCAGGGAAAGCAAAGCAACCACAAAGTCGTTAAACTTACCAAATCAAGTGTTATCAATAACACTGTTACGTATAACACTCTAAGGTCCTTCGTTAATATTAAAAATTGGCCCTTCGAGCCGAATTTACTTTATGATAGAACTTGCTTTCTTTCCAAAGCGTAAATTCTTATTATTTTTGGTTCAGATGGTGAAACTGTATTTGTTGAAGACTACAATCATATTTTAAATATATTGTTGCTAGTAGTGACAATTATGGCCTTTACTGTCCGTTCGTTAATAATTTATTTTAATAGTAAAGATATGTGAAACAGAAATTTATAATATTGTATAGTTTATTTTATATTACGATTTTTAATGTAACCAAGCTGTCTTTTGAAAATGCTTCTAATATCTCTTAATAATAACCTCAGTCACGTTTCAGGCCATCTGTAATGTCACGCTGTCCACTTTATTAGCTTTAACAACGACCCGAATGTGACCCAAAGCGCTGGCAATTTCCTTTTCGGTCATTTCCAATTTACGACAAGAAGCCCGCATTTCTTAAAATTTTTGGTTTTACTACCAAATAAAATATTGACTAACAAACTTATAATATTCTTTTTGCTAAATTTCAAGAACAAAAAATGTTACAGCAGCAATCAAAACAAATATACATGCTGTCCAGAAAGTTAACGACAATACTAAAAGCGCTAATGGAAGAAGTCATAAGTTCTTAGAAATATATAACATGACCTCAGTAGTTTGTTTAAATTATTCTTTTGCTTGCCGCATAAAGGTCTTCCCACACATAAGCGCACTAGAGACCAGTGGGGCAATTTAAATCGGAAAAATTCAAAAGCATTTTCCATGCCCTCAAAAATATAAGAAGCATTTTACCAAGCTAAGTCTATTGTTTTATGTATGTATACATAACTATACTCTATATATTTAAAGAGATAATGTGACTTATTACCCACGGCCGTCTTAGCTTGTTGCATAAATATATGATAATCGTATTTAAATAAATATGACCCGTTAGCCAAGGTCATTATATTTTACAAATAATATAAAAATTTTAAATAAATAGGTACGTAAAGTTAACTAATAATAAAATTACATTTAATAAAAATTCGCAGTAGGTTATAATGTTACCTTAGGTATGTCATGGCTGACAAATAATCTGCTTCAAATCAGGGAACAATTAAATTTATGTCGTTATAAAAAATTTTTTAGTGATATATCCATAGTCCTAAATTATATAGTCAGTCAACTCACACAGAACACTTATTTCCTTTTCGTATGACTTACAATACTCGCCTACGGCTCATACTTGTGGAAAATGAGTAATATGCCTTGCTCGTCCCCTAATATGGTATTTCCAAAATACGTTGTTATATGTTTTATTTAACAATTTTTATACATATACACAATTTTCGATAAATTTGTTCGACATGCTGTTATTATTATTTACAAAAGTTTAAACACACACGGGGTAAAAATAATTTTAAACGAAACCTAGCAGCAAATGTATAATTACAACACATTATTAAATAATAAAATTAATAAAAACTTTCAATTTCTGCTGTTTAAAAATGCAGGTTTTATAAAGCAGCTTAAGTTTTTGATAGAAAGTGTTTAAACACCCTGCTCAGTCACCGGAAGTAATGCAGGATGTAGTAAGAAAAATAGCCGATCAATACTATCATTTAAAGAGTTAAAAAGTGTAATTGGTAGAGGATACAGGGGGCAGCATGATGATGGTATATAAAAAAGTTGTTTTGTTTCATATTTTAATATCATACTGGTGAATTGGTAACTCTATTAAAAAGAGTGTAAATATATAAATACTTTTTATGTTTAAAAAACATTTAATTCTTTCTTACTTCTAAGGGTTAACCGTTAACCGAAGCTTAAAAAAGTAGCCCTCATATTTTGTTTCTATTGGTTATTAAGTAGTTTTGATGCTTTTGCCTTAAATTTGAAAAATATTTGTGTAAAAGCTCCGAGTTAATAGGCAAGCTGAATATTATTTATTTTTATTGCAAATGCGCAATATATATCCTATTTTTTATGATTTATCCTATCGTTTTATATAAATAAAACGGAGAATTTAAATAATATGTTTTTAAAAAACTGCTTCATTTTTAATGCTTATTTTAATAGGTTTTTATAAGTTTATAAGTGAACCAAATAATATTATAGAAGTTACAGTCGCTGTGTTTGATTAGAATCAATAATAAATAACCAAAAATAAAAATGCAAATAATGGATGTGTAATTGCGAAGCGATTTAATGCGAATGTAAAATTACTAAAATTTCCACCTATAAAAACTATAGGTAAAAATATCAGTGTTTTAACAACACGTATTAAAAATATTTCAGTTGAAACTTAACGGATTTTAGCTCGTAAGCTAGGCATAAAATGACAGGCTTTTTTGTTTCGTTGCAGTACAGATAATATAAACTTCTTAAAGAAATAAAGACACCAGCCTGATTTTCTCCATAAGCTTTCAATACAAAAATGCTTTATTAGGACAATTAAAAAAGAAAATTGTTAAGAAAGGCTAAGCTTTAACTTTGGCGTAACCGTTGGTATTTACTGTTAACAATACTTTCTACAGGGTGATTAAAAGTTTTTGGCAAAAATCAATAAATGTTAATCGCCCTGTGTGATGTGCTGTTGAAAGGCAGTATCTAATTTGCGAATAAATTATAACTCTTACTGATTTCTGATATTTTATCATCACAAATTCGATTACTCTCTTTAAACAGCACATCATACAGGGCGATTTAAAATTATTTATTTTTAACAAAAACTTATATTACACTGTAGAATGTATTGTTAACAGTAAATAACAACGGTTACACAGTTAAAGCTTCACTTTTCTTTAACATTTGCTTTTTTAATTGTCTTATATTATTATACTAATTATTAAAATAAATTTGGCCATTTAAATTAAAGCATTCTTGCATTGAAGCTTATAGAGCAAATCAGGCTGGTGCGTTAATTTCTTAAAGAAGTGTATATTTTACCGAGATAAACAAAACAAGTTACTTTGCTTACTACTAACTACTATATTTTTTTAAAAATTACCCAGTATAGGTTAAAAAATATATTACCACGGTTTTGCTATTAGAATTTTGGAATTTTTTTGGTTAATCACTTTTTCTTGTTGGGCGTAAAATTAGGGCTGTAGGAAAGCGTGAAGTTTTATAGGTTAAAAGGTTTATAATCTTGGTTTGCCTTAACAGCATTAAACATACATGGTTTTGTTTTGAATAGAAACCTTGGATTATTAGGAAAAACATTAATTCTAGCCATATTGTCTTTTGTTGGTCCACTAGAGGGCACTGCTTAGGGTTTTTAACATTTTTATTGAATTTTAATGCTTGTTGATTTGTTAAAAACAAAAATATTATTAAATTTGCAACAAAAAATCAAAAAACTGCATATAAATATCCTTATTCGTTCAAAAGTTATTGCAAAAACAACCTTTTTACTAAATTCCTAAAAAAACAATTGGATTTTTAATTTTTTATGATCAAGCGTACCATGGCAAAACAAGCATATTCCTAAACTTTATCTTTATTATAATTTAATTAATAAAAATAATTTAAGTTGCCAAGAAAATAATAATACTAGTTTTTATATAATAATAAGATTTACAAACATAATAACAGCAATAAGACAATCTAGAAGACCGCTAGGGTCCTTACAAACGTTTAAAAAAATTAGTGCCATTTGCTAATCTTATGTTTTTGGGCTATTCGGCCGTCGTTGTAGATTTTGTATCCTTGACGTTTTGCTAGTGCGAGTGGTTGGCATCCAGGCTTTTTTCCTCTTTGTTTTAAATTTTAATTTTGGTGCTAAACTTTAGGGCATCCTGAAGTAAATCAAATGGATTTGCAAAACCTGGATAAAGGAGTAAAAGTTTTTGTTGGTTGTCTCGGTAGTGTTTTTGTTTTAACTATTCCTGTTAATTCTTTTATTATAATATCAATAAATATTGTAATTTTTATTGCAACTTTTATTAGTATTATTATTATTAATAATATTAGTAAAATTGTAAGTGCGATAAAGTTTTAAAATATGCTTTTTTTTTGTCATGACTTGATCACAAAAATTTGAAAACTCAAAAATTTAATTAAAAAAAAATAGTTTATGCAATAGCTTTTAAACGAATAAAAATATGTATATGCAGTATAAGGATTTTTTGTTGCAAATTTAATTTTGTTTTCCTTTTTAATAAAACAACTTTAGTATTTCTATTAAAATTTTAAAGACACATTTAAAAAACTCTAAATTTTTTAAACAGTGCTTTCCTTTTTCCCAATTAGCCCAGGTTCCTCTTTAAACCAAAACCAAGTTTGTTAAATGCTGTTAGGGCAAACTAAAATTATAAGCCTTTTACCTAGTAAAATTTTAAGTTTTCCTACAGCCCTTATTGTACGCCCTACAAGAAAAGGGATTATTCAAAAGTTTTTTATACACAACCATAGCTGTTACGTCCCCTAGTGGTATAGTAAGCAACTTAAAAATAATTTTCAGCGGTTTTTATAGTTAATTTTTTAAAAGGTTTTTTCTGCTACGACTTTTACTTCCTAAGATATGTTACATATCCACCAGAAATAAAATACCATGTATAAAAATAAATTAAAACTTTTATATTTTTTAAAGTTAAAAAATAATTTAGATATATTACTTCGTAAGTTAATTAACCTTATAAACATGTTAAAGTTACTTCTAATTTTTCTGCTCTTTGTCCTTTTACCCTGTCGCCATGGCACGGCACAAATTAAAATCGCCATTAGTGTCCGGTATCCACTCAGGCGCCTTAATTAGGATGGGTCGCTGCCATTCTCATATAAAACCTGTTCGCTCTTTAATGCCACTATAATTGATCGAATTAGCACCGAGGAATATGTCCGAACCCTCAAAAACCTGAATTTAATTGATGAGAGACAGCAGTTAATTTTCTGAAGGGAAGAAGGGTCGTTTTGATAAATGAAATATTAATACAACCTGAAAGTAACTAATTGAGAAATTAGATGGTTGTTTAAATCGTGTTAGAAGGGTTTTCCTAACAATTACATCAATATGTATAGACATTTTACTAATGGAAATTCAGGTTAGGCGTCTCTATTGGATACTTTTTAAAATATTTTCGAGCACTAGGTCATTTGTTTGCCATATTTTGCTTGCTGTTGTTGCAGTTAGTACCGTGTTTTTAAATTCCTATTATACAAGTAATTTTTTTGATAGATGCAAAAAAGTAAGTTTACAAATTATGTTAAGTAATTTATTGGCTTTCGTTAAAATTCTACAATAACGAAAAATCTACAACGTTGGTTTTGTTTTGTCTGCGGTTTCAGTCTAAAAATTTAAGAACTAAGGTTTTGGACTTTATATAAAAATACTTGGAACGCTGACTGATAACAAGCTTTGTTTTATTTAGGTCCACTCAGGCGCCTTAATTGAGGTAGGTCTCTGCCATTCACATATAAAACCTGCTCGCTTTTTAAATGCCACTATAATTGATCGAATTAGCAGGGAAGCGAGGAATATGTCCGAACCCTTAAAATCCTGAATTTAATTGATGAAAAACAGCAGTTAATTTTATGAAGGGGAGAAGCGTCTTTTTAATAAATAAAATATCATCATAGATTTTGTTAAAATTTTGCAATTATAAAAAAATCTACAACATTGGTTTTGTTGTGTCTGCGGTTTAAGTCTAAATAATCAGGTACTTAGGTTTCGTGGCTTTATATAAAATTACTTGGAACGCTAATTGTTACCCAGCTTTGTTTTTTTAGGTCCACTCATGTGTCTTCATTAAAATGGTTAGCTGCCATTCTTATAAAAACCTGTTCGCTCTTTAATGCCACTGTACTTGATCGAATTAGCACCGAGGAATATGTCATAACCTCAAAAACCTGAATTAAATTGATGAGAGACAGCAGTTAATTTTTTAAAAGGAGGAAGGGTTTTTTGATAAATAAAATATTTAAACAACCTGAAAGTAATATTTCGAGAAAAAACATTTTCGCCAAAAAAATTCGTGATCAGCGCCCCAAAAACCCCCGTACACCAAAATTCGTCAAAATCAGAATTGCTGCAGGATTCTAGAAAATTACACAAAATATTGTTTTTGTTTTCCTTGGACTTTTTGATTTTTCAATATTTCACGTTTTTAAATTACTTGTAGCATCTCCAATTCATCGTCTTTAGTCATTTTCTTTAAAAGTATGCAAGTGATTTTTAATTGTCGAAAACGACATATTAATGACGCATGATCTAGACTTTGCCTGATTTTCTCGCATGAAAAATGTCTATTCCGAGATTCCAGAATACATTTTTGACTTATCATGCGACATGTTACATATCTTGCGTACGACATAGTCTAATACAGATTTAATAATACCCCCTCGTGTGTAGAGCGCCGGGTCGTTGAACACAAACGACGTGAGGTGGGTTCGAATTCTGCTGCGGTCAACTTATGTATAAGTTTGGTCAGAAATTTAGTGGTTACAACCGTAGACATGCGGATTCCACTCAATTCGTAGGTTCGATAGTCCTCCTGGGTGGGGACGTGGTTGTACATAGGATCGTGGGGCCCTAGTCTAAGGTCTAACCTAAAATTGTGTTTTATGTTCTGAATTGCAAATTGATTATTCTTTTTGGTATTCTTAACATAATGCATTTTTGTAGTTTGTTTAAAAGTACATACAATTAGAAGAATTTTAAATTATTGACCAGATTTTTTTTAAATTTTCAGTGCCTAAAAAACTGCGGTATATTAAGAACTGTTTGATTAAAAACTAAAAATGGTTAAAGCGCAAGTCAGCAACGCTTCAGGAATCATATCCGGGTAAATCTTATAGCTTATAAATTGTTCAGCGTGACATAGCCGGTGGCCTAGTACGTGACTGTGGCGTTTACTTCCAAGGGAGATCAGAAATAGTTTTGATATTTAAGTTCGAGTATAATATTTGGGTTTTCTAACCACAAACCACAATTTAAATTACAAATTTAATCTTATGTTAGAATCAGAAAGAAAAAAGTAAAAGAAAAGAAAAGCCTGATTAAGATAATCAGGTATAAAAAGGTCTTCGTGAGTTATTCCCTGTGATTACTACACGAAATAAGGTGGAAATAAAGGAAAATACTTTTAAAAATTGTATTTCCACTAATAAGAGTAAATTTTGGTTTGGTAAACCTTTTAATTTTTTTACTAGATCGATGTAAATCTAATTTAATACTACTAGAGATGCAATTTTAACGCTTGAATGTATCCATCTCTAGTAAATTTTGGTGCACTCGGTTGAGTATAAGTAGATTCGTAATCACTGAACTTATCTGATACCATTCAAAACCTTTGTCCTAGGAATGTAAAATATTATAAACTGTAAAAAATGGCTTTAAATGCATTGGTAATAATACATAGTTACGTAGCAATAACGTTTTATTTAGTTGGTTACAACATATTATTTTATGACTTACATGTAATTTTATTACGAATTCAAATTAAAAGACACAATGTTGCAACACAGTCACTCAGCTGATGAAAACTGGTATCTGGATCAGAAACGGAGAAAAATATTTATTATATTTACAGAAAATATTCAATTTTTGGTTTGTGTCTCGGCTATAAGCAAGCACTATTAAAAACAAGGCATTAATTTTTTTGAAAAGATATGAGGCATAATTGTCTAAAAACCTTAATTAAATAAGAAGTAGTTACCAGTTAGCATTTCGCGAAATTTTATATAAAACCACAAAACTTAAGCTCTTGGATATTTACAATTGAACTGCAGACACAACAAATCCGACTTTGCACGTTTACATAAAATTTATTTAAAAAATCATATACTGTATTTAAAAAATGCGATATAACCTGCAACAGCAAGCAAAACTTAACTATAAAATGTAATTTTCACCAAGATAGTTTAAAATTATTCCCATGAGAGCGCTTATAACGTTCCCAAGTCACCTAATTTTAAAAGCCAAAAATTAACGCAATGTTGTAGGGTGAGTTATTGTATGGTTAATCACTAGTAAAGATGTGTGCTATTCCAAAGGTTAGGGAAGTATAATTTTTTATTTAAAACTGCCAAAATGCAACATAAACTCAATAAAATTTTTTAGTTAACTTATTTCACAATTAATATTTGTTTTTATTTAATGGTTGTTATCATTAATATTGGTATTAAAAGCTGTTTATTGGCTCCTATGTATTTAAGTATCTCTTTATAAATGTATTGGTATGACGGGTGTAATCACCTTGTCAGCAGTATTAATTAAATTTCCTAATCGATTTGCAGATTAATTATTATAGGAATACGAAGCAAAGAGGCTAAATATACATCTAATAATATTAGTTGGGTCTTATATAACCTGCATTAAAGAATTATAATAATTGTATACCCATACATTTTTTGACATATTTTATAAGAAACAACAATAAGGTTAATGTTAGAAGTTAAAATATTCTGCTAACTAAATCACTTTCCAAAAGAGGTCTTTATATTTAGTATCAACTTATTAAAGATTTTTAATGACTATTAAAATGTTAACCAATATTTTAAATGAGTATAGAAAAAATATTGATTAGTAGATCTACATTTTTTTTAAACTTTATTACTATTTTGAAACCTTTTTGTAAACGGCACTAAATTTTCCAATAGGTTTGGGGCCTAATTATTAAAGGAATATAGGACAATAAGGCTGTATAACTGCCTTTTATACCTGTTAGGCCCAATTTAGCAATTAGGGTAAACCAAACGAATTTCAAATTAAAGGGATTTATTTTAACTTTGCTTTATGTTTAAATCCTACTTTAAAGTGTTAAAAAAAAATATTTAAATAAAGCCAAGTCTTAAAAAAATAAGTTGATAAGATTATATTTAGAAGCTTAAAAATTTGTTATTAAAAAGTAAAATAAAAAAACTGTTATTATATATTCTTCCAACCACATACTGTGGTTGGAAGCATGCTAACACTTATTAAAATACAAGAAAAAAGTTAAATAACTAATAAAAAAAATTAAATGGGATTTGATATACTTGTAATATTTTTATACATAATATAAAGCTATTTTTAAAAAGTCTTGAAAATTTGTTTGCATTGTTAACATATCTAAATCGGATCTAACGCCCATTTTGTAAGCTTATTTTGTAATGAGCTGTTTAAATAGGACTCTATGTTACAAAAATCTATAATGCCTTGGGGTAGGATGATGTTGATAACATTAAGTACACACTCATTTGTTCAAACAATAAAAAAAAACGATAAATTTAACTTTAATTAAATAAATAAACAAATAATAGAAAAAGAAACAATCTTAAAATTTAGAATTTAAATTTATATCACGTAGACGTTACGTAGCTGAATATGTCAATTATGAAAATCACTCCTTAAAAATTTCAATTCAAATTTATAAAATTATTCGCACAAATTAAAGAACCGTTGTAAATAAAACGTTTTTTTTCAAACTAGTTTATATTTTAAAAAATTATAAACGATTTAAAAAATTTAAATACAGTTATCTAAGAAGAAAAATATTTTCTTTGATAATCCATGTTCCGGTATAATTGGGTCTGATTTATGTTTAATAGATTTACATTCATGAGCATAGTTATTAGAAGCTGTATTACTTAGCTAAATGTATAGGTATAACATGTGTAATCTTCTAGGAAATAGCGTCGCATTTCCACATTGCCTTGAGGATTAATTATTATAGGAAAACGTGATTTAGGGTGTTGTAAGTTGTAACTATACAGAAAATGAATCGTTTACCATATGCTATAAAATAATTAAATTACTGTAGTTTAATACTTACATAAATTCCGGTTTGAAAAAGTGTATTTTAAAGATTAACTTAACATGAATGTTTACCAAAGTAATTTCTTTTGCCTGTATAGAAATCCAAATACTATAAGCAAATACGATTCTAAATATTCTTTTTATAACTGAATTTTAATGAAAGTTACGTAAAACTTTAGAAGTTATAAATATAACGGGGGCAAGTCAATAAGTCTTTGGAATTTTAAAGAGGTGTATATCATACTATCAAAAATTATGTTGGATTTTGGTAAGCATAATCTGTCACTGGACAGCAATTTTATTAGTGCAAAAGTCAAAGAGAAAACCAATTTAAAAATGTTTAATTTAAATCATAAAAAAATATGTATTACATATTGTTTCGCAACACCTTGCATAAAAACCCATGTCGCCCTTTTATATATTTTTATTAACAATCGAATATAAGTATATTAACAACTTCAACACAAAATAATACTGTATAAGCAATAGGTAAAGGTATATCGGCCAGTAAGGCAACAACAAAGGCGTACGTAAGACATCAATTTCAAAATGTTAACATGCCGGTATTCACGACAGACTGTATCTTTTCGTCACATTGCCTATGTGTTATGCTATTTAGCTGATCTGGTATATCAATGCCTTAAAGTGAATTTCACAACGGTCAAAACTATACTAACCATTTAAAGGTTTTTCATTGCCCATAGTAACGTAAAAAGTCTAGAATATTAAAGAAATACCTCGTAAATTCTTTTAGTATAGAATGGAATAAAAGCTCTAAATGTATAACTCGAACGTCTTCGGAAACCTTAAAAACCCTGTATGTCAAAAGTTAAGATGTTAAGTACATATGTTTATATAACCTTTTCTTTTTAAATAGGCTTAGGAATCATACCCTGTATTTTTAGGCATTAATTAAATTTCACCCTGTATATGTCAAGTTAATTTTTTATTGTTTTAAAGGTAATTTAGGTTTTGCTTGTTTTAATTAAATGTTTTAGGTTCTGGTTAGTTCTGGTTCTGGCCATTAATTAAATTTTACCCTGTATATGTCATGTTAATTTTTTATTGTTTTAAAAGGTAATTTAAGTTTTGTTTGTTTTAATTAAATGTTTTAGGTTCTTTTCTGTTCATTGTAGGTCTAACACGTGTCACGTTTGTAATATATATACATATGTAATTTAACTGAGACCACGTCTCTGAGTTTGTCTTTTATTTGTATTTGTTCTGTAAGATGTCTCTTTGAGAAAAATGGACTACTTTTTTAGCTATCCAATACTGTTTAAAAATATTATTGTTTTAAATATCTTCATGTTTTTCCTGTGAGTTCTTAGTCATACTGTTGTAAAAACATTTTTTAACTTACAATTATACATTTTCTTTTAAAAAATCAACTTTAAAAATACAATCAACTTAAATTCTTAGCGTTAACTCTAGTCACGTTTCGGGCCATCTGCAATGTCACGCCGCCCTCTTTATTGGCCATAACAACGGTCCGAATGTGACTTAAAACGCTGGCGGTTTTCTTTCCAGCTTTTCCCTGTTTCTTACAAAAACCCTCTGAATTTATAAGAAATCAAGAACCCTGTAAAATGTTATTGAGGTCTTAGTTAAAGTTTTAATAAAAAAATCAAAAATAAAATATAATATTATACAGGGTGTTTCTAAACAAATGCAAACAATTTTAAGAGGTTATTATTTTTTAAAATAAGGGCAGTTTGCTTTATAATCATGGGGTCAAAACTCAACCGCCAGGGAGACATCGCGAAAAAAATTAACCTAAAAATCACTTTATGTTGTTGCTTAGGAATAAAATAAGCATTGTATTTAAACAACCAAGTAATGTAAAATAAAGACTTATTACAAATGCCTTAATGGGTGCCAGCAAAAGATAGTTAGGATTAACATTTTATTTTTTTTTTAATGTGAAATTAGTAAGTTCAACAAAGAAAATACAGAAGTTAAAAAAGCATTGAAGTAAACCAATCTCTTTAAATTTATATTTTTTTGGTCATTGCGTAAGTGTCTCTTCAAATTTGGTAAGCAAAAACGATACGGGTACTCGCTAGCAGGGCCGAGCCTAGGGTTTTTGACGTCCGGGTGCAAGAACCAAATTTGCCGCTTCATTAGCAGTTTTGGAAAACGCAGTTTGCATTAGATTTTTCTCCAAAAAAGTTAAGGTTTAAAGTAGTCCCCCCTTGCACGCCGGCACGGCATGGCCCTGCTCGCTAGTGTTTAACGCACTGGAAGTCAGTACATAATTTAATTAAAAAAGTATATATAAAGTACCAATTAAAAGATATATATTTGAATTAATATTTAGTGATTTTAAATAAATTATTCGTTGCTCTATTTCCCTATGATATATTTACTTGCATTCAATCAGCTACTTAGCGTTAACTGTAGTTACGTTTTAGGCCATTTGCAACATCCTGCGTTTTCTTTATTGGACAGCACAAGTCTTTTTTTAATAAGTAATTTTTTTTACGACCGTTAAAAAAGTACTGTTTTTTTAACCGTTAACATGAAGTTAAAGTACTCCATTTTAGTACGCTACATAAAGTGGTAAAAAAGTAACTTTTTAAACACTTATTCAAAGCTTTTTTCACACTTTGAATTAATGTTTTGTTTCAATGCCAACTACAATAAACTTATATATCAATTTATACAATGTAACAGTAAACGCGACATCAACTAAACCAAACTGTCAAGTTACCTTTGATTTCGTCATTAGTTCGTGTGTCACTAGTTTTAAAATTTGACAGTTTGCAAATAAATTTAATAGAAATTATTGAAAATTAATAGTAATAGTGAATTTAGATGACTAAAAAATTTAAAAGGAATTTATACTGTTTAAGTATTATTTTTACAAAAAGTAAGTAAATACAATTTTTAAAATTAAATAATAAATGCATAGTTATGAAAAAGATAATTGTCTCTTAAAAAATTAGAAGGCTATGATTTTTGTATATAATGGCTGTGCTGCCAAAATTAAAATTAATGATTTAGATAGATAAACCATGACTAAAATGGTATTTTGGGAAATTTTTATACGGTCGTGGAATAAATATAATATGTTACACATGCATAAAGTGTAACCGTGTATAAAACTGACAAATAAAACACTTGAATTTCAAATAAATGTCTCTATCTGTTTTTTACCAGGAACAAAGTGATTTGAAGCTTTAAATAATAAAAGTTGACTTACTTATACATATGTATGTTTCTGGTACGAATTTAACACAAAAGGTTTTTTGGGATGTGGGAACATTTTTATTATCACATCAAATTGAAAAAAATAATAATTTAGGATTTCAATTTATACAGTGTGGCGCAAATTAAACTTGCACACTTCTTAAGTAATAACAACATTTTATTTGTTGCGCCTATCTTTTTCATTTTTAAGGGTCTAATAGGTAGATATGTTACGGGACTTTAGTCCAAAATGTTGCATTAAACTTCGTTGCAAAAAAAAAAATATCTGCAATTAGGCTAATACGTTCAATTAATTAACTGTTAAGTTTAGTCAGCATTCAACTCTGTAACCATGGTGATCTTATATTTTTGATTTTCAAAGGAAATTTAAAAAAGTTTGTTTTTTTATCGAGAAAAATGCATGCTTTATAGGGAGGAATATTTATCAAAAATAATTATAATTTCTAAATCCTCAAATTGTTGACAGAATCGGTTTAACTAAATCATTTGCCGTAGTTTATCTGCAAGAAAAACGTATTAGCTTGTAGCTAACTCAGATTCCTTTTGTAAGAGGTTAAATACAGTATTATGAAAAATGTCTCGTAAGTCCAGTCCTGTCTTAATCTATTTGACCAAAACTGGCCAACCTGAAGAAAACCTATCTACCTATTAGTCTTTTAAAAATAAAAAAGATAGGCGCAACAGATAAAAAGGTATTAATAGTTAAAAGTGTGCAAGTTTAATTTGGCCCACCCTGCACGTTTAACTTTAAATTCCTTTAATTGTGGACAAAAACTTTCAAAAAGGTTAAATTTATTAGAATAAAAGTTAATTACAGCTAAAATACATATTAATACATTTTACTTTATTTTAATTTTTTCTTTTTTCATGACGCCACGGCACCGCACAAATTAAAATCGCATTTAGTGGCCGATGTCTAGTCACTCGCCTTAATTGGGATGGGACTCTGCTATTCGCGTATTAATTATGTTTGTTCTTTAATTTGCTTAATTAAAGTATTATCTAATTAAATAGGCATTGAAGAAAGCATACGGTCATATTAAAACGGTGAGATTTATTTATAAGAGTTTGTATATTATTTTAGAATGAAAAAAAATCCATAATAATGGACGACTTTCTAATTATTACCGATATTGTTATACTGATCTAAATACAATAAATATATATGTATATATTGTTTGGGCTTGAGTACAGCCTTGTTTTCATAACAATTAGCCAAATAACCAAATATTAAACAATATATACAGAGCTTGTCTAAATTCAAGACCCCCCTCGTAACTTTTGAATTGTTTGGAATTTTTTCATAAAAATTGGAGTTTTAGTAAGACAATATAAACAAAATTTTAGACAAGAGATGACAGATAATAATGTTATACTGACAGGTGGGCGCCATAAAAAAATAATTGAAAGGGGGCCTTGTAGCACATCATTCAAAAGCCTCTGATGAGTACTTTACAACTCCAAAATATAAAGTCAACACCTATTACTACCACAATTACAGTTTAAAATAAGGCAAAAACAAAAGCTGTAAAACACCATTGATTAAATAAAAACTCCGGAACACAATTAAAGCTAAATAAAACACTAATCCTTCAAACACGAAATAATGCAATAATCCGAACCCATACACAAAACTAACCCAACCATAAAAAAAACCTTTGTAAATATGTTTTTGTTGACAAGTTACTTAATATTAATACAGAGTGTGTGTGTGTGTGCGTCCAGTAATTCTACCGGCAAACTTTAAAGTGTCGGTAATTGTCCCATGAAAAATTAGAAAAACTCATAGATGAAGTAAAAACTATGTTTTTTTTAAATTACTTTTATATCAGTCGGTAGATTTTTAGGAATTTCAAAAACGTTGTTTTTGAATTCCTGTTTAGTTATAAACAAATTTAATCTCTTAACTTTTTTATTTGCACGGTTTTCGCGTACATCCTCTACAAACCATACCATTCCCTACGACATGGTCATTTTTATATCAGTAATATCTGATTTAAAAGTAAAGATTAGAACCTTTTTTTATTCCTAAAAGCAAAAAAAAAAATTCTAAAAAAAAGATTTGTTATATAAAACTGTTAATCCATAGTATGATTGGGAAAGCAAACTAAGTAAGTACTATTAAAATGGCTACCATATACACTGTAAGGTATTAAATAGCGATTTAGCCAGGCCAAAAGACGGTTTGTATTTATTTATGCTAAAATCATACATCAAATAAAAAAAAAAACAAAACATCAAATTTGTTTCAAGGTTGTTATTGTTAATGTTAATTAAGAGATAAATTTAAGGAAAATGCAGTGGCGAGCAATTTTTTTAAATCATGCAGCAAACTCCTCGTGAACGACTCTGATGAAAATTTGTTTAGAAAGTATGCCTTTAGAGTTACTGGACACTCTGTACACTCTTAATTTGGTTGCATTTATAATAAGGATACATTCCTTTTGGGTACGAAAAATGTTATTAATAAATTTATCCAATACTTAATATTCCATGCAAACAACATAGTTTATCTTGTGATTTTATGAGTTATCCTGTACATCCCTCGACTGCGACCCCAATCACGTTTAAGCCATCCGTAATATTAGGTCGTCCACGTTATTGTCCATAACAAGGCCCGAATGGCACTCAAATCGCTGCCGGTTTCCTTTTTAGCCATCTCCAATTTTGACGGAAAACCCACTGAATTTATAAGGAATTAAGGTTATCACGGATCACCCCTCGGTTAACTTTTGCATTAACATGTACATTTATTTTAGGTTTAAATTTGTTACTTTTGGTTGTGTGACTTCTTTTGTGGAACTCTTTAAATTTACGAAACTCCAGTTAAATTTTGCCAAGTTTCATTAACCTAACTTTTAAACTGATATATGTAAATAGTATGAAAAGAGGAGAGTTTTCCCATGTTTTTTCTTTTCGGTTACTTCCGGTTTAATCGAAAACTGCATCAATTAAAAAAATGGAATACCCTATAAATTTTACCATTTTTAGATTTATAAAACAATTTTTGATGAAAATTTGACATTTTCAAAAGTTTTAAGCCTACTTGATTTCTTGAAAGTCATTTGTAATATTGCATCTAAGTGAGAAGAATTTTCTTTTGAGATTTTTGTTAACGCCTACACCATACTAACATTAACTAGTTTAAAAGGTTGGTGATCTCTAAAGAAAAAGCTTTGGCTAATGTGGAAATCTGCATCTACAGATGGAACAGTGTTCGACAGCTGCAACTTTGCATTGCAAAAAAATTTACAAGCAGTATGGAGTTTTTTTTCTCTTTTATTTTTTTAAGAATGATTTTGACAGCATTTCAAGAGGACTTATTTTTATTAAGTATTGTTTTCATGGACCTAGGTTCGCTTAGTTTTTCACCCTGTCAACTAGGGGCGTAATGGACAATAACCTATTACGTTTATTCGCCATTGTTAAGACATTTTTAAACTTTCTTGTTATTGCCTACACCGTACTTATGAGAAACAAATAATTTAAAACTGATCTGCAGTTGGTGATCTCAATTAGCTCTGAAGGAAAAAGGTTTGGCTAGTGTTAAAATCTGCATTTTCAAATCGTATAGTTTTCAACAGATGCAACCATGCAGTGCAACGAAATTACAAGCAGTTAGAAGTTTATTTTCCCTTTTATTTTTGTAGAATAAAAATACTTTTATAAAGATTTTAAAAAATGTTATTAAAATGTAAATGTTTTATCTAGATAAAAAGGTTTATCATAATTATTATGATCAGCCCTAGCTTTCTATCTCATAAAAATCGTAATGTAGTTCTTTAAAGCTTTATATTTTAAATAAATATTTTCTCCTACTTTAAGAAATATTGACTTTAGTTTAAATAACAAGGGTGTTTTTAATAGGAAAAAACTTTAACAACAAACTTTACTTACAGATAACGTTGAGCCTTGCGTTCGCTCGAATGGCCTTGTTGGCTTTAGCTGGTCCAACTTGGCATTGATATTCGGCATCATCCTCAAGGGATGCGTTGCTTATTCTCAAGTTGTATATCCCGTGTCTTCTGTCGCCAATAACCGAGTATCTGGGGAAACCGGGGATGACCGAAGAAAAACCTAAAAAAATGAAAAAACTTTATACCAAAATTGGAATTTAATGGGAAATTTTTATTACAGTTTGTATATTTTGCAAAACGAACTAAACCAAAAATATTTTATTTTCGAGTCAAGCATTCGAAGTTGGTAGCTAAAAACTCCGTGACATTTTAGGTAGATTATAAATTGTTTCTTTTTAAAAATTGTAGTTTAAAAAATTTAATCTTGCTTAAAAAAACACATAAATTTCAATAATTAAAATTAGTAAGGTGATGTTTAATTACAATTTTTTATATACTCTCTATTTTTTAAATACTTTTAGGCAGGCATTACCAGTTTAAGGAAAATTTCTCCTAATTTCAACAATTTCATTAAAGGTTTGGCATTCCAAAAAAAGTAAATAATTAACACCAGTTATCAATAAACCAAAATATAAAAAGAAAGTATTTTAAATCTTATTAGTTTTATGAAAATTTCTACTGGTTTACAGAATTCCATTAGAGGTTTGACATGTTTAATAAAGCGTAAATAGGTTAATTGCAGGGTTTTTTATTCAAGTACTTTATTTTAATTAGTCTCTATCCAAAAACACTTAAATAATTAAGACCAGCTATCGATAAACCGGAGTGTGCGAAATGGTCAATCTTGGGGGTCAAGTGCAATGAGGCAAGCACGGCAATTCACTTTAGGTAATCCACTAAAAGCCCCTTTATTAGTGGAATAATGATTATTGCCTTGTCCCCTTTAACTGACCGATGCGTTGTTGCCAAAATGTACAGGAAATCTTTGATAATTTTAAAAAATGTCATTACCTTAACGGGAAAACTAATGTATTTTATAAAAAAATTAACTTACAAATAAAATTAGAATAAAAAACAAGAGAAAACAATAAAAAATCTCTGTGGGACTTTATTTTTAAATTTTGTGTTTGTGTATTTAACGATCTGGGTCGACTAATTTTGATAAAAAAAAATGATTTTAAAGTTTAAAGATTTTTAATCTATACTGGATGGAAGGTACAGTTCGTCCAATCTAACTAGTCCACATTTTAAATGCCTATAGCTTTTTATTTCTTAACTTAAAAAATGATCCAAAAACCAAATTGTAAAGTAATTTTTTTCTGTGATAAAGATTACGCAAAACAATTTTATTAACAGAACATATTGACATAACTTATCTTCTTTTTATGGGACACCCTGTATATTGTGCCACCATGAAGAAGGTTTTTAAAGCTTTACAAAAATACTACATTTAATATACCTATCTTTAATAGTTTCGGAAATACATAATATAATATTTTTCAGATTTAATTGGTTATATTTCCGAGACTACTTAAGATAGATACATCAAATGTAGTATTTTTGTAAAGCTCATTGAAAGACCTTTATAATGGTCGTATAATATAGGGTGTTTCATTAAAAAAAGTAAGTTATGTCAATATATTCTGGTATTTGAATTGTATTGTGTAATCCTTATAACAGAAAAAAACTTGATAATTTACTGTACAACATGGTTTTTGAAGAACTTTTAAGTTAAGAAATAAAAAGTTATAGGCATTTAAAATTTGAACAAGTTAGATTGGGTGCACTGTACATTGTTAGACTGGTTATAGGAAATCTTATATAAATTTTGATACCTTCAAATATTGGCTTTCCTAATAATTTTACCATATAATTAAACTATTTTAAAGACAATAATAAAATAGGCCTACACACTAAATTATTTTATTTTCTAATAAGCTAATTAAGTATTATTTAAGAAAAACTAATCGTAAAATGGTTGCATACCTGATATACAGGGTGTAATTTAATTGATGGCTGGAAATACAGGGTATGATTCCTTAGCTTATTTAAGGAAGAAAACTTCCTTAAAGTCTGTACTTGGCTCTGTAGTTATCTATCTGATCGATGTATATCAGTTATTGTGGACGGCCATTCTTCAAGCTTTCACCAAGTAAATGCTGGAGTGCCTCAGGGCTCAGTTCTGGCACCAACATTGTTTCTTCTTTACATCAACGACCTTCTCTCGTCCACAACTAATTCCATTCATAGTTTCGCCGACGATAGTACCCTTCACTCCAGTTTTTAGGTTCCTAAACCCATCACTAAACCTGATTTGGAAAACAAACGCGGGGCGATGCAGATAGTCGCTTTGTTTTAAAAGTAAATACTTAAAGCTTATATTTACTTTAGTAATATATCGTAAACCAATACTTCTTTTGCCCTTCAAGGAAACACATTACACACTAATCACGCTTAGGACATATATAATATATGTCCTAAACCTCTTAACTTTTAGATACAGAGTGTTCATTTCAAGGAAAAAATCTATTTTTTTAAATATCCTAACTATTTTTTACCCAATTTTGTTTAAATTTGGCAATATTATTAGTGACATTAAGGGGCTAATGTATCACTAACTTAATTACATTTAATAAGTCTAGTGGCGTCTCAAGAGGCAACTGAAGGAATATTTTCAACAAAAAACGGTGACTGTGTAAATTTGCGTAAAATTTTTGTGCTTTCTTTAGATTAAGCAAATTAAATACTGCTTTTATGTCTCTTAATTTTTTTTGTATATTGTTTATTTTAAAAGAAAAAAATACTTCATTGCTTATTTTCAGACCAGATATGAAGCATTGCGGGATCTTCTTCTTTTAAAAATTAGGTTTTATAACTTTTAATTAGCAATTATGGAACAAAAATAATAAATACTTAATTAAATAGGGTTTATATCCAGTATAACAGTTCGAAATTTTTTGTTTTTTAAATTTTAACACCTTGTATCTCAAAGGTAAGACGTTTAGGACATAATATGTTTATATGAACTTTTATTCCTAAAATAAGCTAAGGAATAATACCCTGTATTTTTAGCCATTAATCAAATTATACCCTGTATACCTACCCTAATGGAGACACCAGTAATAAATATATTAATCATAAAAATGTTTTTCTTACAAAATAACTATACGGTAAGCTGTATTTATCTATGGTCGTGTCTTTTTTTTTTAATTGACGTTTTACATTTTATTCGTTATTCATTCTTATTTACTTATTACTGGTGGATTTATTATGGTATATACCAGATGTAACAATTTTACAAAAAAATTATGTGCAAGCTTATTTCTTCAAAATAGTCTCTCACAATTGTGATAAAAACTCAGTAGGGAAGCCAATATTTGCATGCATCATCCAGTATAAAAAACAGTTTAAAATTTATAAGAATATAATTATACAGGGTGTTTCAGAAGTATGGCGAAATATGAAATGGAGGGCGATCCGTAAGTTCATTTTATGACACTTATACCTTTTCTGAATTAATTTTCTAAATACTGCAAGTAGCGTTAACTATAACTTCTATGTGATAATTTTTTTGCATTTTATTTTGGTAAAGAAAGTATGCTTACCTAATGCAAACCCGTCCTTGGTCCACTGTACTTGACCAGCCAAATTAGCAACCTCGCACTCCAACATGGCTTCCCCACCTTCTTGTACTTTAACATCGTGAGGTTGTACCCTAAAGTATTGTTGCTGACCAGCTGAGACTACCATCAGCAGGGAGAGAAGAAAGACTGGAAAAAAGACAAATATTTTATTTAATGTTACAGTACGTTAAATTATAAAAAATTAAAGGTTTATTAGTAACCGTATTAGTTGTATCATATTAAGATTTAAACCATCAACCCTTTTGACATTGGCGTATTAAAATTTGAGCAGATTTACTATTTACAATTTTACAACATTTTTTTATTCCGCAAACCCAAAAAAATGTGTTCAAATTTTTTTAATTTGTTGTGTGTTATATAATAGTTTGATCTGCAAAAAACTAGCTATCTATCTATACTTTGGGCACTTTAAATTGATAATAAACACCTTGTAAATAACTTGGGTTATTGACTTTTTAAACCAATGTAATACAGTTTTTGCTTAGGTGTTTTTCTCAATTTATAGTGCCTAAAGTATAGTAACAATTAAATAATTAAACTTTAAGTATGTCTCAGAGTCATTAAAAATATTAACCATCGGATAGAGAATGCCACCGAAGCCGTGGCCGATATTTTGTTTTCCACAAGATTTTCATATATCCTTCTATCATAATAAAAAATATTAGAAGAATTTCCTAAAGACTTTTTTTGTTTTATTAATAATTACTATCGTGCGTTGTAGTTGGACCACCCTTTATATTAAATTAAAGAATCTAATATTGAAACCTCTAAGCTAAGTTTTTTAAAAGTTCGTGAGAAAGTAATATAACAATTAACATGGTCTTTTTTAAATGGTTTTCCGGATACTAAGATCACTTAAGAGTTTTTTTCTTGTTTATTGCCTTTAGTTTTTATAACAAAAATCTCTTGCCAATGTAATTTTTTTCACAGGAAGGTAAAGGCGTCAAAATTCCACGCGTTCTAAAAAGTTCGTGTTAGCATGGCATTTCTTTCGACTTTGAACCGAAGAATTTTGTGCCGTTAAAAAAATTAAAATATATACTTATGTCCTCCCACAAGCCATAAATACTGCGGTAAGACTTGTTCAAAATATTGCATGCCCCTGATGTCGAGCAACATATGCCTTATTCGAGCACGGCGGGTAGCTAATATACGTGGTATAGTATATTACATTACAAGTGTGGAAAATGACTAATTTCACACGAGTGGGAATATTGTAGCACGAGGCGTTAGCCGAGTGCGACAAACCCACGAGTGTAAGAAAGTCATTTTCACACGAGTACTGTACACTATTCTTCCTACGACCACAAATTATTCACCAAAAAATAAATAAATTAAAGTTTGTCTGTTCAGAAAAAATAAAAAACAATTGAGAACTTTGCAACACTAGGGTGATATTTACTTTGCAACACTAGTGTGATATATATGACAATATTTTTACATCGAAAATCACCTACCTAGAAGCATTATATAACTTTTATCATTTTGAAATTTAAAAAGGCCCTCACTTAATAAAAATTGTATGGTTTTGTTAGGTAATAACGCTAATAGTTTAATACGGTTATCGATTCTTACATATTTTAGACACTCTTCTAAATAAAACGTAAGTGGTGCATATCCAAAATATTCCGTTTTTTAAAAATATCAGTAAATAAACTTACGGGACCGGGGAGTGAAAAGGAGTGCTGGGTGGGGTAAAATTGGTAAAACGAGATAATGAAACTGAACATCACATAAAAAATTAAGTAAAAATAACAGTTTTTCCTCATATTTTTAAGAAAAAATATAAAAAATATGAAAAATGTAAATGCATAACCTAAAGTTCTAAAAGTAAGAAAAAAACGACTACCAAACGTCAGTTACCATGCAAAATATGGAAAGTATTTGGCAACGTCGGAAGGGTCTGATTCTATTTATGAATGGATAAAAGAAAGTGGATTCATAAAGTGTGTATTGGCCTTAGGTTTAATTAGGGATTAAAAAAAAAAGATTTAACTAGTTGTTTGAGTACACGAAGAAAGAGAGGAAGGAATTTGATCTATAGGCTTTTTTCTCTGGCGCTTTAGGTCGAACGGTCAAGCGGCAAGGCTGCCTCTATAAGTACGTGCTCAAAGGTAGAAGGGAGATTTTTATTTTGATCTACTTACCTGACAACACTGTGCCAGTCAGTGAAAGTTGTTTTTGTGGTTATGTCTATTTTTGTTTATGTTTTTATTTTTTCGTAAATTTTAATAAATATAAAATAAGATGATTTTCGCTAATTTGGGTTCTACCGTTTAAGGTAAATAAAAAGTTTTTTTACTGTCACTACAATAAATATGTCACTTGCAAAACCAATAGCAGTTTTTAGAATGACATCATAATATGTATCACACCAGTGTTGTAAAGTACTTTGCAACACTAGTGCTGTAAAGTACTTTGCAACACTAGTGTGATATAACGCATTTTCTATGCATGAAATCAGTGTGCTATTTGCTATTTTCACAAGTGGTCGTAGGAAAAATGTATATTCGCCGTATTTACCTTACATTGTACGTTGCATCTTGCGTTTTTGATGTATCATTGGCAGACGCCTGACGTAACACAAGTAAATGGTTATTAATACCGCTACCACCTGCTGACTTGATGCATTTCATTACGTTGTTTTGATGCGTTTTTTCTAATTATACTATTCGGAAGTTTGTATCAAATGGGAGACTTTTTAATTATTAACTTTACGAAAAAAGTGCTTCTTTTAAAAAGTCCTGCTTGGTAAGAAAGTAAATTTTCACAGAAATAATTGTATGTTGAATGTACTTAAAAAAAAATGTTTCCAAATTAATATACACAGTATTTGTATATACCTTTTATGAACAAAGGTTTCTGTAAACATATGTCTGGAGTTGCTTCATTTCCACGATACAGGTCGTTAAAGTTTAATTTTTTTTTTTTTATAAATATCCTAATACCTTTTAACTGATTTGATTTGATAAAAATTTGGTACGTTTGTTTGATGTAATAAAGCGTTTGTAAAGCTTTCACAAGATTAATTTTGTTGGATCCAGTAGCGTCTCAGTGGGCACAACAGCCAATATTATTGTGGACTAGGTACTTTTTTGTAAACTTAATTAACAAGTTTTCCAGAACTTCCGAAGACACGCTAAATGTATATAACTTTATTAAACCTATCAAAATTTGACAGGTTCATCCTAGTCATATTTTAAGTTAAGCTTTTTCTTAATTTATAGTATATTTTAAACTTAATTAAGTTATGTGGATTTTTAAGACTGAAGCTGCAAAATCAAAATTGCCTATGTAAACTGTAATATAATTATTATTTCATTTTTTAAAATTTTAAACATAGGAATAAAATAATAAAATAAAATAATAAAACAGGTAGAAAGAAGTAACTGACGTGTGATAACAAGCCTTCTAGGCAAAAACAATAGAAAAACCCGACCAAATGTAATTTATTTCGTCGGCAACAAATAAATAAAAGGGTTCTTCAACTGAAAACAAACAAGGGTTGCCCGAAATACGTATGATAAAGTGCTTTATTTTTTATGAAAATAGTAATTAAATTTTGCCGTTTTCACTTTTTGGGCATTTTGTTGCCTCTTCGTATTTACGCTCAGTCAGATCTCAAAAAAACACGAAGTGCTTATGCCTGTTATTTACAAAACAAAACGTTTTGGCGTTTAAACATTTTGTAAATAATATTTATCTGCATATTTTTATTTAAAAAAATAAAATAAAAGTTTTGTTATAAAGAATTAAAGTATTAAGGGTATAGGCTTGGTTGCTCTGCCTTGTTATTCCTTGAAAATGATTATTAAGTGAAATACGATTTTGGTTAAAATTTTACAATAAAGCCACACGACACTATTCTTATAGCGCCAAAGAAAAGACAACATTGTATAAAAATAAGAATTTCTGAAATAGATACAAAATAGCTCACTTTTACATTTTAAAAAACAGGAAAAAAGTCAAAAGTATATAGGGTAATTAAAATACTAAAAAAAACAGGAACACTAAATTCATCTGAATAAAATGCGCCTTTAAATGTTAAAGCACCTAGTTAGTTCTGGTTAAGATCTCCATTCTTTTTGCGGCGAAGTCCACAGCCAAGAATAATTTTGGTATTAAACTTTGCTCACCTTTTTTACAATTATGTTTTTGGGTGATTTATTAGATTTATATACACGTTCAAATAGAAAAATTATGCAATATAATAGGTAATGCGTGAAAAGGAAATAGTCTAATCTATCTTTAACACTAACAGGTAGATATTAGACAAATAATACTTAACATGTGATGCATCGTTCAAGCTTTTTTGTTGCTTTACTTGCCCATAAACCTTATGATTTGGCTGAACGTGTATACTAAACTCCCCACATGAAAAATTATTGTAACACATAAAAAATGTAATTTAAATATTTTTGTATTTCTATTTGAATAATAAATTTTAAAAATTAATATTTTATTAACTAGTAATTAAAAGTTTGTTAACTAGGAACAAAGCTTTAACAAAATTAATAAAAAGTATAGCATGACAAAAAATTTGCAATTTAACTATAATAAATTTAATGGCACTTACAAATACGAGTTACAAATATGAAATGCATGCTTGTATAAATTAAATTTTTATTATATTTTAAAAATAATCAAGCCCTTTAAAACAAGTAAAAAAATATATTGCTCATAATTTTTAATATTTTACATTTTAGAGTTTAAAGATATTTGATAATAAATTATAAAAATCAAATTTTCCAAGTTTAATTGCAGTTTATTATTTTATAATTCTATCTATAAAAATAAAAAATTAAAATTATTTTGTTTTAATTTTTCACCAAAGACAATTAAAAAACTATAATTGTCTTTGCTTTAACCAAAGACCCTTTTACCCAATTTACTTCTTTGTTTATCATTTTGCTGATTTTAGTACTTTTTTTTGGTTTAAATAGTATTTTTACTATAGTTCTTTCCATAGTTTAGATAAGTACCATTGGCAAGTAAAAGAATTTTTATTTAAATGGTAAAAATTGAAAAAAAAGGTCTTTTAAATGCCAATATTACATTATCCTGAGTTTTTTTTAATATGTAAAAAATCCTATTTTTATTTCTTTGTTACTATTTTACGGGTCATTAATTTGACTTGATATGAAAAGGTACAATTTGTCTAAATAGGTATTTTTAATTCTACAAAATACGTACAAAGAAAAATATGGTACACCCTAGATATTCCAAACTTTAAAAGAAAACCATACAAATAGATTTTCCTGACAGAAAAAAATCTATAAATACATAAGACATTTTATCTTTGTAGACAGGTACTAAAGTGTGACCTTTTATAATTTATTAATTTTACAAATTGGGATATTTTAAAAACATTTTGAGACGCCTTCTATGCATCAGAAGAAGTTTTTGCATACAAGACAAAAATTAATTTCTACCACTCTCGTCCATGCGAGGGTTTAAGGTAAATATAAAAAAAATAGTGCGCTACCGCATCTTCTTAATAAAAATATATTTTAAAATGTTCGTTTTGTTTGGAACAAATTTAATTTTTGATATATTTTTTAAATTTAGTAACGGTTTTCTTCTAATGCGTGACCATACCTAAAAATCATTTCTCGGCATGCTAATTTCGTATCGCTAATATCAAAATTTACTATAAAAAATACTCTCTGTTATTTATTCTTTAATAAGATAAGACACACTGTATAAACCAGTTATATTAAACTTAAAACGCACTTTTGTTAAAAAAAAACCTTGCATCTGATTAAAAAAAACTAATTGATAATCTCATATTGTAAAGTTGGAACGTACTGTATAAATATTTCATTTTCGAGGGGTCTAACCATTTTTTTAAAAATAGCTTGTTTCTTCCTAGTTAGAAATTCGAGTACGTACTGTAGTTGAAGTGGGCTTAGTTTTTAATTTTAATTTAGAAGTTATTAGGATTTTTATGTGGAGTAATAATACAATTGTCAATTAATCAATTTAAAATTTAAAAAATAATAATAATTTATTAGTGAAACAGCAATTTTCCTTTTGCAGAGTAATCATTTAAACAAAGTTTTTTTCTGCTGTCTAATAAAGGTTAATTACATTGTTTAGTACAAAAGAAATTGCAACATACAAGTATACTGCATAAGGTATTTTTTGTTCATTAAGACAATTACTATAATAAAACTAATCGTGATTGTCAAGTATAACAACGGCTAAAGCAAAAGTGGTGCATTGCGTATTTGCTTTACTCTAATAGGAAATAAAATTATATTGTGGCAAAAGTAAAAGGTCTTAGAAGCTATTTATTGTCCGCCAAGTTTTGCGATAATGACTAAGGCTCCTGTTATTTCTGCAGCAATACTCTTAATGGGAACGATATCGACCAGTATGGTTTATTACCTAATTATAGACAGCAGCTAATTAGATAGTTAGAATATACATATAAAGATACAAGGAAAAGTAAAATTGCTTCCAAATGAGTGGCAATTTTTTTATGTAATTGTCCTCATATTATAGTAGAAAAAAAAGGGATCAGTGGTATCCAGTATGTTTTTTTAAACAGTTTATGGCCTATACCGGGTAAGTATAAAGTACTGCAACTCTTAAATACCTTTAAAACCGCTAAAGCTCCATTTACTAAATTGGATATCTAAAAGGTATCACGCATAAGGAATATAATAGTCATATCGGCACCGTTGCCAGATTTCCTAGTTTTGTGCTACACTTATTGTTTTTTAATGGAATACTTCATTAATTTTCATTGCAATAAATTCGTCAGGCCAAATTTAATGGGATCATAAATTTTTTAAATTTTATTTTAACTAGCTACTAAGATATGAGAACACTATAGGTAAAAGGGAAGATGCGTTTAAATATCTCTAAAAGGCAAGTAGAATTAAACAGCGATATTGTCATTGTTGCCAGATTTTGCGCTATACGTAATATTTTTTGCTATTTTAAATGGCATGCTCTATTTATTTTAGTTGCATTAAGAGGAGCGTGCCAAGTTTTCTAAGTTCCTAGTTTTCTAGTTTTTATTTATTATGACAACACCGCAATTTTAATAAAATTTGACAACAATGCTGATATCACTGAACAATTTGGTATGTCTTAAAATGAGGCTTAGGCGGTTTTAAAGATATTTAGGCGCTAACGTACTTATTGCTAAAACATTATTTTTTTTTTAACATTGTTCTCATTGTCTATGTACGTAAATATGTTCTTTGGTTACTGTTAGTGGAATGTGTTTTTGTATTTTACACTTGTTAAGTTAATGACTGGAAGTGCTATCTGTATTTTTGACAATGTCGTCCTGATGATGAGCTAGCTAAGTTCGAAAGCGTTTGACGGATTTTAAATAAAAATATTTAAACCTATTACCGATTTTTTTCACTCTATCGTAAAGGTATACTAGCCAATAAACTTTAGATAACATAGCGAGTATGGCTTTTTTGGCTAATAAGTTTTGGAAAACTTTATTGTTTGTCTCGAAAACCAATAAAGACAAAATTTTAAAAATATAAAAACTTTCTAAATTTAATTTGCCCAATTTAATGCAATAAAATTTAATGAGCATAATATAAAAAAAAAAGAAAAAATACCGCGTAGCACCAAACTAGGAAATCTGGTAATAGTGCCGATATCATTATTCAATTCCACATGTCCAAAATACCTTAGACACCAAATTTGGTAAATGTAGCTTAAGATGTTTTAAAGATGTTTAAGAGATGCAGTAATTTTACTAACCCAGTATGCTAACCACTTCTTGATATACAGGGTGTCTGAATGCTTGTCTTTTACTTACACTAAAAACGGATCTTAAATTTATAATTTTTAAAATATTTGAAATGAAATCTGCAGTAAAAACAATACGCCCGTTGCAATGCTTAATTTTTTTATGAAAAAATGTTTTAGCTGCATGCACTGCGACATGCTATATATAAAAAGAAGCTTTGTATTTTGTCTAAATTATGTTTATCATTAAAATTCTAGCAGAACGATTCGGGTAATCCAACCATCATCGGGGTAATTTGTCAAAACAGAAAATTCAGCAATGGAGCAAAAATACCTTAAAACTATATTTTATTTTTCAAGATAATGGTTCTGTGTACGGGCTGTTGTTTTTTTCTTTAAGGTGATACCCTAAATGATGATTACGGGTATCAGTCTTGATAAACGCTATGCAATTTTTGAATAACCAAGTGTTTTATTGTAGACTTTAACTTAAATAATCAAGTTATTTTAAGGTTTAACAATTTTCTTTACTTAAATAAACAAAAGATTAGGAAAATCATATTCCCTTATACAAAATATAATATATAAAAAGCAATTTATATTTTTTACAAAAGGATAATAAAAACTTAATTAAACAATATTTCAAATATAGTTACGATAAAACTCAGTTTCAAAAGCTCATAAACCTGAATAGAAACTTTAATCCGCCAAAAGCATTTTATTATAATATTATCATAAGCCTGATGTTATACGTATACAACGAAGTGCAGCCATCTGACACAATACAACCTAATGGTTTTTGGATGTGGTCCAATGCATTTAACAGATCAAATTCGGTGATAATATAAACATATATTTCGCTAATAAAGTCCGTAATCTGCAATGCATACTTTAGCTATTATTTGTTGTTAATTTGGAGATACAAAACGTATTATTACTCTTAATTACAGAGATTACATTTTCTTTTATACCACATCGTCTAATAAGTTAAAAATAAATAATACAGTGAGGATATTTAAAGAGTTTTCCCCCACTTTATCTTTTGAATGAACAATATATTGAGATCGAATAAAATATAGGTACACGGGTGTCACTTAAACTACTCTTTAACATAAGAATTATTTCGGTCACGTGGATAGTGCCAAGTGGGCAGTAGCAACCTTTTTTTTCAAAGAAAAAGAGGGGTCACGTAGCACCTTGTTTTAAAGGCCTCTTGATTCTCTTTTTCATCTCCGTTTTGTTTTTAAAAATCGTTCCAGTCGTTCTAGAGTTACAAGCGTTTGTTTCTTTAGCTCCAATTTGTACATACATTGCAGTTTTTAAAAGTTCTCTTTTCCTTAAATTTTGAAGGGGTCAAGTTATCCGGATCATGTAAAATGTATGTAAAATGGTGTCACTCAAGCTACTTTCTGGCATTAAAATAATTTGGTTCACGTGGTCCAGTGTCAATGGGGCACTAGCAACTTTTTTTCAAATAGAAATGGGGGTAGCACTCGTATTAAAGGCCCTTGGATTCCCTATTTAATGCCACTTTCTTTTTCAAAATCGACCTAGCCGCTCTGGAGCTAATTTTATTAAAGCCGCCCTGTTTGGACGGTATTTAAGCGAAATTTCAAACGGTTCTAAGTCTGGAACGGCGAGGCCGATTTTCAAAAACAAAATAGATTAATTAAAGATTTAAATGGCCTCTAAAACAAGGTACTACTTTATTAAAAATTGCTAGTGCCCCTTTAGCACCAGGCCATGTGACCGAAATTATTTTTATGCCCAAGAGTAGTTTAAGTTGGAACCTTTTAATCAAATATTACCCGATTTAATATCTTGTGCCATTCAAAGGATAAAGTGGGGAAAACTATTTTATTATCCTCACGATATATTAAATTCATTAGGTCTTTATAATACTTAATTGTTTAGGATTAAAAGTTTAGTCTCATATTGTAAATTGCCTTAATGTCATAGTTGGAAAAGCCAACAACGAAACACCATGCAAATTTCCTTATTTTAATTAAAATTTAGTAGACGGCAATATAAACAAAGCAGTAGGCTCACTTTTGTATATTCGTGTAGAAATAATAACGTTTTATTTGTCAAATTGTTGTCGAAAAGACAGTTATTTGTGCACGCGAGCTCAAAAGATACTTTTAAGCTTAGCTTGCGTAAAAAAGGAAATAAAAAATAATTTAACTTTTTTCCAAGTTCAACATTTATTCAAGTTTGAAAACAACTAAAGCATAGCAATAAAGCTTTTGACAAACAAAAGCGGGACGTGACGTTAGCGGGACATAAGCGTGTCAATGTCATATGAAAACACGTCATTGTCACGCCAGGCGGGATGGTGACGTGACGCGCGTGTTTGACTGTGAAGCGAGGCTCAAATTAAGACAAGTATAACGCGTGCGACGCGACGCAGCACAGGACGTGCTTTTGTAACTTATTTAATTAAATTATACAGCGCAAATTGACTACCGAGAGAATATTAGTGGTTAGCTCACGAACAGACGAACAAAGTGCAAAATGTCTTAACGCTAATAGCTAACACACTTTGCCGTGTCCTACGAAACCGTGGACATGCAAACCCTATCCAGTTGCAAGGATCGGATATCCCCTGGGTGGGGACGTAGTCTTAAGTTGGCACAAATATAACCGTGGTTTGAAACCCACCCTATTCTTAGGTCTAGTCCAACGTGTTCCAATGCGTCAATACCGCGCTAACGTTTGCTGAAAGCTAATTAGCGATCTTGTGTGTGGTAATTTAAATATTCTGGCGATCATAAACACATATTTAAACTTTTTTAAAGTAATATGTTAAAAACACAGAGATTTTTCGAAAAGTTTGTTTGATATGTTGGCTCTGGCCTTGCTTGGAAATCATTACATTGTGGACGTAAAACTTTACTATTTCGAAAATTTTGTGATTTTTACACGAAATACAAAGTATCTTTATGTAATACATGTCCACGTGCACACAACTAAAACCACTTTTTATAAACAATATTCAGCATTGGCGATATTGAAAGAATTTTTGTGCAAGGGCGCATTTCAACTTGGGTTGTTACTCCAATAATTGAATAATTTATGGATATAAGACACTGATCTCGATGGATTGCCAATGTTATAACCTGCGCGACACAAAAGTTACATTTCATGGGCGAAAAAACCGGTTCGTTCGCCAAGCCAGTTGAGGGTAAACGCACCCGGCCCCAAACAAACAATCCGCATTTTAGGAAAAAATTTGTTGACGGCGTCCTGGTTTTCTGTTCGAAGTACGGTAGCTAATGAGCGTTACGGTCAGACCGCGGGCGAAGAGGTACAGGGTGCCGGTGTTTGTATTTTGCCACGGCTTTTAAGTGCGCATGTTCGTCCACCCACTGCGCGCGGTCGTAAAAATCCGAAAAATGCTTCTTGCCACTGCGGATCTAAATGTAGGTTATCTATGATATAAGATCATTTTTAAAGAGTTTGCAACATTTTTAGTGTAAATAGAAGAACTATAGCTTGCTAGACGTACATATATATAGTAGTAGAACAAAAAAAACAAAAATGTACTTTATTTCGTTGAAAATATTAAAATAAAAATATTCTTTAACTGAAAACAAACATGAGTTGTCCAAAATTCGCATGATAAAGTATTATTTTTTAGGTAAAATGGTAATTAAATTTTACCGTTTTTACTCTTTTGCTTGGTTTCCCTTTTGCGTTTACGCTCAGTCACGTCTCTGATACACGAGGTGTTTGCCTGTGACGTTTTTAAAAACGTGAAAAATGCTTCCGCATTTTACTGTGCAAGAGATAAGATTATATAAAAAAAAGATAAACAACGATATATTTACAGTTTTCAAGCTTTTTAAGGGGTTGTTTTAAGGTTCTTATTATTTTGGGATTACAAAGGGCTGTTTTCGTATGTATGACGCAGGTTTTTAGGGTTTTGCAATAACTGATTAATTGTGTTACATTCGTATATGTATCGGTCTCTTAAAAAGGCAAATAAAAAATCCTTGGGTTTTTGCAAAAGGATGAAAATGCGCTTTTAATTTTAAAATCGTAGATGTCTTAACTTAAAAAAAAAAGGAAACGGAATATTGCAACTTAGTCAATCAACTGATTAAAATGGGTATCTAGATCTAAAATAGCAGAATATTTACAGAAATTACCTAACTTTTTGGGGTGTGTGTCTTGGCTAGAAACAAGAACTTTGGAAAACAAGGCATTTCTTTCCAGAAAAAAAGACTTCATTGTTGTAAAGTAAAAATTCAGCTGAGAAGAAGCGACTAGGGTCATAAAAATAAATACAGCAATCAACTATTTCTTTCTTCTCGCGTCGTTTAAATAGAGTGCGAGCAACACAAAAGGGAATAATTTGAAAGTGAGACAGAACTCATGACCGCGTACCGCGTGGCTTTTTACTGCTGAATCGCAGCCTACAACAATTTACGTAAAACACAGTCAGTCAGCGTTCCGAGTAGATTTATACAGGGTGTTACAAAATGTTGAAAAAAAATAAAGAGCAAATTTTGCTTTAAAAATATAAAGAAAAGGCCATAGAACACGGGTTCGAAAATACATTGTTTAATAGATACACGGTTTTAAACTTTCTTTAAAGCATTGGTTTTGTGTTAATATCTTAATAATTTTTAATCCATATAAGCCTAAATTTGGCAAATTTATTTGTAATCTAAGAAGGTTTTTAAAATTAAATTTGATTTAATTAACCCAATCCACTGGCATCTCGAGCGGTATTCCGACGAATATTGCAGTTAAAATAGTGTACGCCACTGAATCTTGTAAAAATTTTATATTCTATTTAGATTATTCAAGTAAAAATACATTGTTTTCAGCTTTTAAACTATTTTTGTATTTGGCCTAGTTTTCGAGAAATAAAATAAAATTTATCCAATTCTGTAGCCCAACACCCAAAAAAAAAAAAAAAAATGGACAAAATTTAAAAAATACTTAATTGGGCAAGATTTGCTACTTTGAATGTAAATGGTATTTAATTAGGTATTTGTTGTTGATGTTATATAATTATTTGTAAAATATTATTAAAAGCAAAAAAACTGAATTTTTACTTCTAGCTTAGTCCAAATAAAAAAATTGCACAACTGTCAGTGGTCTACATTTTTTGTCTGAAATATTCGTTAAAGTTCCGCTTGAGACGCAACGGGACTAAATAAATTTAGTTAGGTTAAAGCTAAATTAGGCTTTTTATTTAAAAGATAACACCGTCAGAATTTTTAAAATTGAATAAGAAATATTTAAGATATTTTTATAAAACTGATTTTGTTTTTAAATTTAACATCCTGTGTCTGATAAGCAATGCATTTCTGAAACCATATTTACTTAAACTTTTTGTTATATTTTTAAAAGTAGTATTTGCCCCTTAATTTTTTTAACAACGTTCTGCAACAACAGCAAGTAAAATATGACTATGAAATATTATAATGCCCCAAAAAGGTTTACAAAGTCTCCGATAAGAACACTAAATTGTAATTGCAATATTGCCAAGTAGCTTTATTTTAATTGCTTACCGGATAAAAGAAAGAAAATTAAAAAAAAACACCCTCTGAAGGCAGCAGTCAAATATACAAAACGATATTTATTGTATCAAAAAGTATAAAATTTTAAGAAAAAGAAGGGATAACGAAAGTTTTATTTAATTAAATACTAAATAAACTAGCTGTATTAAAACCAATGTTGCTAATAACCTCTTTAGCAATATTAAATTATATATCTAATCTACTGCACTGTTTTCGAAGTTTAATCACCACCGGCATGCAAACTCTGCCATTTTTTAATAAATTTAAAATTAGCTATAAATTATAGGTTCAGGTAGTTTATATACATTGTTTTTTGTCATTAGCATTTTAATTTAATATTAAAATTTATCGGTAGGGGAACTTGGTGCATAATTATTATGTAAAGTAGGTTCAAAACAGTGTCTTGGGGTCATTAAAATATGTTTTTGCGAAATTGCTCAGCGATATAGTTTTAGTATGCTTAGAGCATGTCGGAGAGAGTCGGCAATATTTTATATTTTAGTTTCTCTTGGACGGCAGGTTTTAGGTCGTATTACGGAATATTTTAATGCGACAAAATAATGAATTTAAATTGGAATTTATTAATTTTTTTGTCTTTACTTTGTTTCTTCTTTATTTTGTTTTTTTTTATTCTGTCCAGTGCATGGGGGTCAATAGGGATAAACAGGTTCAGCTAGCTTTACACCAGAACCAGGACCGAAGCGATCTCATTTTTTGAAGATTGGCGATAGGCGAGTCTATATGTCATCTTATTACAATTAAAACGTGTAGGGAAAAACTTTAACATGTCGCAAGAAAAACGATAACACTGTTCAATACTATTTTACTCTTAAATACCGAAATTTGTATACGCACCTTAAGCGGTCTTGGAGATTTTGAGCGCATCTGTGCTTTTTACCTAAAATATGGTGCTGCCATATTTTAGCAGCTAGTAAAATTAAAATTTTAAAAATTTATAGACTTATTAAATTCAGCCTGCGCAATTTATTGTAATAGTAATAACTTTTATTGCGTTTTCATTTAAACAAAAAACGAAAGAGATACTTCTATTACTAATTGAAAAATCTGGTAGCGGTGATATTACTGGTAAATTTTCCCGATATTTTCCAGATACCAAATTTGGTAACCGGTAATATTACGGTAACATTGGCAATTACCATAAATTTATTTAAAAAAAACAGTTTTTTAAGTAACAAAGGTTTTTTTAATTTCAAAGCTGTAAAAACACTGCAAAAAAAAACAAGAACGTTTTTTAAACTAGTCAAAGTCAGAATAAACAACGTAGTACAGTCTATAATGGTAAATCATCCTCATCATTATTCCCAAACTCGTTATCTGATTCTTTTTTCTCTTTTGTTATTTGAGTCAAATCTAGAATTTTGAAAACGATATATTCTTTGTTTATTTCTTATTCGGTAGCTTCTACTTGTTTAATGATTGTGTTAATTTGGTTAATAATAACTATGGGCAAAATAAATTAGTTTCTCGGCCTTTTCCTCGGTAAGCCTCTTTCTTCTTTGCCGATAAATAACCTCATAACTGTTAAAGGTTTTTTCAGTTGCGGCTCATCACGACGGTAAATTAAAAATGTCTCAGTCAATTTACTCATTTTAGAACTAGAGAAAATTTCTGCCCACCAAACAGGCCCAGAAAGCGATCTTTCGATGGAAATGATGATTTCCTCATCAGAAATTTTATCACTTGTAATACCACTAGTGCAAAATTTATTTCTGACATTTTTTTCAAGGCCACGAATATTTTGAAAATTATTCCGAGCCGCAGGCAAACAAATATTTTCCATTTTACCAATTGTAGTTGCAAATATATGTAATTTTAGAGCTTATCATTGTTTATTCTTTTATATTATATATAACTTATATTACTACAGTTGGTAGTTTATTTTAATTTTTTTAGACCCATACCTTGCTTCCGTTTGCTCTTCGCTTATGTCTAGTACTTCAGTCTTATGATATTATTTTACTAACTGTAGTTGTATAAAATTGTAATTTAGGGTCTTAAAACCTTACATTTTTTTATATTATGTTATGTCTAAAATACTACAACTGGTACAAAATAGTTATTTATTAGATAAGTGAGTTATATTACATATAAGTCACGCAAGAAAAGTTTAACTCTCGAGCCCGAAGGGCGAGAGAGGTAATTTTCTTAAGTGACTTATATGTAATAACTCACGTGTCTAATACAAAATTTTATCCAACACTTTCGTATAAATCGTTTTTAATATCGAAAATAATTTGAAAACGTCATTCATTATTTGTTACTTGTCATTGTCAACACCAGCAACAAAATTTTGTATTTTTGGAAAGCAAGCTTGTTTGGTTGTAATGCATTTTGTTGGTAACTACGGGTTTGTTTAGTAAACAACTTTGTAGACAAACATAAAAATGCTTTGCGAAATGGAAAATTGTGAAGTTCCTGCGGAAATTTTGGAAGAAGCTGCGGTAGCGACATGCAGTTTAATTCCAGAGAAGTCAAAACTAACGTACAATAAAGAATTTGAAGATTTTGAAGCATGGAGGAAAAGGCGAGGAGTTGGTACTATAAATGAAGATGTTATTATGGCTTACTTTCTGTTTTTATCGAAAAAGTTGCTCCCTCATCAATGTGGACCAAGTATTCAATGATAAAAACGACCTTAAAAGTATATAAGAACGTGGATATAGGGAGGTATGGAAAAGTTGTCGCTTATTTGAAGAGCAATTCAAGAAATTTCAAACCGAAAAAGGCAAAAATTCTGGAGAGGCATTACATCGAAAAATTTTTGGCTGAGGCACCTGACGACGAGCACTTAATGTCAAAGGTATGAATTTACTTTAGTTTCTGGTATTAAATATTTATCTGTTCGGATTTTTATAGGTTGCATTGATATTGGGAATCGCTGGTGCATGCCGCCGTTGTGACGAACTAACTCGCTTAAGTATTGAAGATATAGTAGATAAAGGCCAGTACATATATGTTTCTATACCTGATACCAAGACGAACAAATCGAGAAGCTTTACAATTTTAAAAGAAGGATTTTTGGTAAATGTGCTTGAATTATTTAGATAATATGTGTCCCTAAGGCCAGAGAACACGCCTCACAAAGATTTTTTTGTCAACTTTCAAAAAGGCAAATGCACTAGGCAATGCGTGGGAATAAATAAAATTTTGAAAATTCCGAGTAGTTGCTCATTATTTGCAACTACCTGATGAAATCTTATATAGTGGTCATAGCATGCGGCGTTCTTCAGCGACACTTCTAGTCAACGCTGGGGCCGATATCACCAACCTTAAACGCCATGGCGGGTGGAAGTCTTCTACCGTGGCAGAAGGATATTTAGAAGATTGCATCTCTAACAAGTTTGAGATTGCAAGACGAATACAGGGTGAAGAGCGCACCAAGGCAAGTACTAGTGCTGAAAGACTTTCTGAAGAACACTCCGCACAATGTAACGTTGTCCAAGATAAATCTAATATAACAATTACTGTTAATATAAACACGAATAAATTGTAGTATAATATATTAGTTGTCTTGTGTTATTTTTTTAATTGTGAAATGTTGGATGTAATAAAGAATTAGTATAAGTCACTAGTGAGCTAAAGGGTACTTTAGCTCACTAGTGACTTATAGTACACTTTATATCCTCAAAATCTGATCAATTATGTAGATATTATATGTAAGTGTTGGATAATAGTTATTTATTAGATAAGTGAGTTATATTACATATAAGTCACGCAAGAAAAGTTTAACTCTCGAGCCCGAAGGGCGAGAGAGGTAATTTTCTTAAGTGACTTATATGTAATAACTCACGTGTCTAATACAAAATTTTATCCAACACTTTCGTATAAATCGTTTTTAATATCGAAAATAATTTGAAAACGTCATCCATTATTTGTTACTTGTCATTGTCAACACCAGCAACAAAATTTTGTATTGTCTATAATTCACTAGTGAGCTAAAGGGTACTTTAGCTCACTAGTGACTTATAGTACACTTTATATCCTCAAAATCTGATCAATTATGTAGATATTATATGTAAGTGTTGGATAAAAACAATTTCTTTAATTATGTATGTGAATGACAGACATGACGTTAAAACAAATTCAATGATTATGTTAAAAAATGTCCACTATAATTCGCTTCAAGGTACCCCAGACAGGAGAGAAAAAAATCCGATATATACTTGTGTTGTCATGGTATTGCAACCAAAAGTCCACATTTGATTGGTCAAAAACAGTGGTGTGGAATTTTCGACTCTAATTTTTGTTCTGTGCGAGTGCTTTCCTAATAAGATCTACTTGTAAATATTACCTTGGATGACGCCTTGTGGTTTATAGATGAACTCCGTTACAATTAAATTTGAAGCTTCAGTTAAATTCTCTTCGCGTTGATTTAGTTAGATTATAGAGCGAAAAAAACACAATATTTCCAACGTTACCAATCTTGCGGTAAAATTATTAAAATTACTGGTAAGATTACCTCGGCAACATTGTCCTTTACATCACTAGGCTACTATGTAGCTTTAGCGGTTTTAAAAATACTTAAAAGCTGCAGTACTTTTTACTTACCCAGTATTTATTTATTTACCTCCAAAACCCATTTATACAGGGTTCCGCGGTATATATAGTAAATTTCAGGGTGTACTTAAAGTTGATCCACAATAGCTGCTTATGTTACTTTTTTATCTTTATGACATCTTACAAAGGCTCATGTCTAAATACCAGTGTACTGTGAGTGCCGGGTTATTGGATGTTTAACCCATTTTTTTACCGTGTTCCGTCAACGGTATCCAAGCACTGAAATATGCAGTTTTTGCACTTTACAGCACCTTTTAGACAACGCGGTAGTGCAACCACGGACGTTATTTTTAAATGGCTACTACCAAGGAATGGCAGAATATACACGGTGGTTTGCCATTGCCAACTGTGTGGTGACGAGCAATTAAAAATCCGATGTTCGATTCCGAGGTCCGAACCCGGATCGCGGCGATTAGAGGCTGGCACGTTAGCTCGTGCACCACGCTCGCCACATAATTGTTAAATAACGAAGTTAAAAAGAAAAACTTTGATGCAAACCACTTATTTTCGTCTATCGTGTTAGACATCACAAATGGTGGTGGTCTAAAAATTAATCTTTTTATTAATATTCGACATTAGCGCGATTTTCGTTTGACACAGGGTAAATAACTTTTTAACAGTGAGTTATAGTTCTGACATTACTTTTGGCTTTTTTTGTAAAAATGCAAATATTTTAAGAAAACACAAATAATTAGTAGACACGTTAATAAACCTTATTAACTTGTAGGAAGTGGAAATAAAATGCATCAGAAATAAGTTTTCTGAATTTCTATACTATTCTAAATATTTGTTATTAACTGCTTTTTCGCAAGATTAAAAAACGCAATTTGTTGTACACTGTTAGTTAGGACTAAAAAGTATGTTTGGTTTAATAAGCTTTATCATTTGCCTGACAAAATTCAGATTGCCCTGATATCCTCTACTATCCGGTTCACTGTACCAGGAAATGCAGGTTTGTAATTTTATAATCTGCTCGGAACTGCCCACGGAGCCCGTAAAAACATTAATTATCTGGTTAAAAACTGTTTTGCAATCAATCAAAATTTGCATGATTAAATGTCATATGCAATAGTAAAGTTTATTTATAAGTTAGATTTACATAATTTGTTTTTATTTTGTGAATGGCCTAACGAATAAATCGTTTAATTTTCTATTTCATTTCAAAGTAGCCTAATACGGGGTGTTTTTTACTATTAAAGTTTATTCTATTAAATAATATATATAATTTTGGTATACAAATCGCTATTAAAAGATTTTTTTCCAACTGAAAAAAAGGTAAAAAGAAAAATTTTCTAAAATTAGAAAAGGTTGCCAAATATCAGGTAGTACGGGCTTTAAATACCTAGGCGTTCGAAAATAGGTATAAATAATTACCAAATTGCAATTTTATTTATTAGGTAATCATAAGGCAAACATTCTTTTTGGAGTTGAACTTAACTAGGAAATCAATTTTTATAGGCCTAATTTAAACCATCTAAACATAACTCGCAAATAAAAACACCAACGTTGACACTATATAAAACAAATCGATTTAAAACCAGTGACATGTTCAAAAAAAAAAAAAAATTAACAGAAGACTGATATTAGAAAACCTAACCGTAAAATTTTCAAGTGATTAAATTAAATAAATAATAGTTTAAAAAAACTAAAAAACACGCTTTTATATGCAACCGAACTAAAAATTAGAAAACAATTTTTCATTACAAAGAGTTTGTCACTTCAGACTAAAAGGCGTGGGGTGCATTTTACTATTTTTTCATAACTTTTCCGTCATAGATATTTGCAAATAGAATAATTATAACATTTAATATATTAAGCACCCCACGCTTTTATTCTGAAGTGACAAACTCTTTGTAATGAAAAATTATTTTCTAATTTTTAGTTCGGTTGCATATAAAAGCGTGTTTTTAGTTTTTTAAACTATTATTTATTTTTCATTTTTAGTTCGATATATCAATTAGTTTTTAAAAAGAAATGCTCCAGTTTATTCACTAAAAAAATCCTTCGCCATTTTGTCAAGAGACACAGAGGATCTGTAAAGGAATTTATTTATCCTGGCGGTCCTAATCAGGATAACGGGATACTGTTTTTAAATTATTGCATTGTCATTGGTCCTTGATACGTGTGCAAAGTTTCAAAGAAATTGAATCGCTGGAAGTTGGTAAAAATTAGGCTCAAAGATTCCGTTACATAGATAGATAGATAGATAGATAGTTACAACCCAAGCTAATAAAAGCGTGTTAAAAATATTAAAACGATAGCAGTAATTTCATAATGTTTACTTGATTGCCATAAACCTAATAAAACACCATGTATGTGTGTGTAAAATTAAATAAAATCTATACAATTATAATAAAAACAAAGATTTTAAAAAAGAAATCAAGACTCGGCCGTATAGTTTATTACATAATGCATGTGGTTCACCAAAAATTATTTCACTAGGTCCAATACTTTCTGACTTAGCAGAGAAACACAAACTTTTTAAAAGCTACTGTGGTGTTGGATCTTAATGTGCTTGTGCTAGTTAAGGTAACTACAACAACCACTTGAAGGCAAACATCATATTGTGGTTTAGGTGCATTAAAATAATCAAAAGTTTGTAAGATGCTTTTACAATATTATTAAAAATTTCTCCTAAAGAATGTATCATGTCTAGCATTCAAATTGGATTAAATTTAATATAAATTAGCCAGAATCGAGTCCTTATCCTGATAAATTGATCTTATTATTCATATCTAAAAGGTATAATAAAATAATACAATCACTAGATAAAACCAACCAAACGAACCAACTAAAGACCTACGCCACTGCATCATTAAAAATACCGTTAGGTCGTCCGTATGTATAATTTACCTTATTTGCCATTTACCGCTTTTCAATCGTTTAATTTACAACCTACTAATTATTAATTATAATTAAGTCTAAAAATTAAAACGGCCGAATTTGTGACTCGCAAATGCATCGGTCGATCTAGTGCTCATTAATTTTCATTTTGGATTTGATTTTGAACTGATTATTACCAGAAAGGATTCAATTTGCTAATAGGTATTATGCCGCTAATGAAATAATGCATCATCCAATTATTCCTTTAAGTGTGTATTTTAATTAGATGAATATATGTGGTTTTACAAATGGACTGGAAGGTTTAAGAGAATACCAATTTGGTAAATTTGGAGTTTGGCATAAATAACACTGCCGTTTTATAAATTTAGCTACGTTTCCACCAAGTCCTACATTATGTGAGGACCTTTTTGTTTCTTCTATTCTATTTAATAGTAAAACCTAATTATATAAATAATATTTTTAATAGGTATAATAGAAGGATCTAGGATATGTGTACATATTGGCCAAATGATCGCTATGACTTTGCTGGCAGACGGTCCATATTTTCAATTACTCTGAGACCTAATTGAGTTTTAATGTCGTTTATGTGCCGAAATATTACCGTGATCCTTGTAACCAGAAATTAGAAATATGGGCCCGGACTATATGAGTTTTTAACAGGATGGTACCCCTTGCCATACAGCCAACGAAACAATAGCTTTTTACCTGAGAAATCCAATTGCCGTGTAATCTCTTGTAGTGGCGATGTTTAATTTGCTATCATGATCCTGTGTGTTTTAGTATCTTAAAACTTATTTTTATGAATATATTTAAAATAAAAAGTGTACGTCAATAAGTCTACAAGTCAGTGAAAATATGGACCATTGGATAGAGGTATACCACCAAAGCCGAGGCGAGCATTTGGTCGATATTTTGTTTCACGCCCAATTGTCATAGATCCTTCTATCATAATAAAAAATATTGAGAGAATTCCCAAAAACTGTTTTGTTTTATTTTAAATTAACATCGTGCGTTCAAAGTTAACTTTTTTACTTCTCCTTTGGCTTGGCCTCACATTTACCCCCTTTAATTGTTAATTGTAAGGGCTGGGAGCCTTAAACGAGTCCGTGGACGCCTAGCAAACACCGCCTACGCCTAGCCACGCTACTGCACGTGGGCCAGGTATTGTTATTTTTGTTTAAATGCCGCTTAAGCCCCCTTTACACAGTCAATATTACTAAGAGTAGAAGGGTATGACTCTGAGCATCTCGGCAAGCTACTAACCGTAGACGCAAGCGCCAGCATGTTATACTTATTTTGCTTTCACCTTGGAGGGTAACGAGTAGCTATACTGGTAATATGAATGGTGTCAATCATATTAACAGTTTTTTTTAATACTACAACTTTAAAATTACTTGGGGTGAAATATCGAAAAAACTAGGCTGTTACTTTTTTTGCTCTTTTTAAATAGCTTCTTGTGTCGCAAGATATACCAAAGGCTGGCAAATCAAAAAACACAACAAAACAAAAAAACGATTTAGCCAGTTAAAATGTGTTTAAACAATTTTCTTATAAAACACTTTTAAATGCCCGTAAATATAAGAAAAGGCAAATATTTTTGCGTATTTTGTAAGTTGATAACCAAAAATTTTTGCCTATATATTTTTGTTGTTATAAAATAATTTTAAACCGGAGCAGATAGATTAAGGTTGCTTTTTATTGAAACCTCAAAATGGTTTCTCCTATGGTTAAATTTTTTATTTTTTTTTAGTTCTAAAATATTTATTTACTTTTCTTTTGCTTTATGCGTAGCTGTCTAATTTATAATTGTTCCTTATTATCAATTTAATCTACTACATAAAAGTTCAAGTGTTTTGTCGAGTGTTTGTTATTATACTTATTTTAGGAAGAAAAGTTCTGATTAGAACTAACCAGAACATATGTTCAAAACCTCTTAAACCTCAAAATATATATATATTTAAATATCCTAACCATTTTTTACCCGTAGTTTGACAACATTAAGAAGGTAATTTATCACTAACCTAATTACATTTAATAAGTTCAGTGGCGTCTCAGGAGGCAACTGAAGTAATATTTCCAATAAAAAAACGGTACGCCACTAACTGTGTAATATGCGTAAAATTTGTGTGCTTCCTTTAGATTAATCAAATAAAAATACTGATTTTATGTCTCCTAATTTTTTCTTATATCTTGTTTAGTTTAAGAGAAAAAAAATTACCTTATTGCATATTGTTAGACCACGAAAGAAGCATTGCGGGATCTTTATCTTTTAAACATAAGGTTTCATAATTTTTAATTATAAATTATCTAAATAAAATAATAAATACTTTCTTAATAAATAGGGTTTATATCCAATATAACAGTTGTTGACTAAAATACGTTTTTTTGAATTTTTTTGATTTTTAAAAATTTTAACACCCTTTATCTTAAAAGTTAGGACGTTTAAGACAGCATATGTTCATATACATACATATACTTTTCTTCCTAAAATAAGCTAAGGAATCATACCCTGTATTTTGAGCCATCAATTAAATTACACCCTATATTTAACTTTTATTCTCGACCACTGTTTAAACATTTATAGCACTCATTATCATATTCATTTTCTACTTTAGAATTTACATAAAATATTAGTTTCTGAAATCTCAGAGCAGTATAACACCGAAAACAAAATTAAATTTCACTCTGAATCTAGTGGAGATTTATAAATCTCACTTGCGTTAAGTAAACCAAGTGAATATACGACTATATTTCAGTATATTTTAAGGGAAGCAGCGTTAATTTAATAATTAGCACGCTGGATGAGTTTTCTGAAAAGGAAGGGATGTTGATTTAAGGGGTGCAACGCCGGAAGACGACACATAACCAGCTTAATTTAAAGTCAGTGGAACCTCTTTGTGGTCATGAAGCGTTAAAAATACGTTAAAAATTAAAGCAAATTAATTATGTTGCTTAGTCGGTGGCTTTATATTTTATAGGGTAAATTAACAGATGAATTTAGGATTTATAGTGCATTCGATATATTTAATATTTTCTTCCCAGGGATCTAAAAACACTTACTTATTCAAGGTGCTTTGGTTGGAAATTCAGAGTAGCCCAACATCTGTCTGAATGTGGTAGACAGTAATTCAGTAGTAAAATAAGAATTTTGGACTTCCATTGTCTTTATTAATTTATTCACATAACGTTTCGGGTAGTACTATCTCTGTCCATTCTTAAGTGTAAACTAGAGTTTTGTTTGTGTTCGAGGAAGTCCAATATATCTATTGTTCAATGAGTTGATTGTTCAAAAAGTGTTATTTAAAAGTTGTTGGGTTTCCAAACGTGTACATTTTAAGGGAAACATCGTTAATTTAATAATTAGCACGCTGGATGAGTTTTCTGACGACACATAACCAGCTTAATTTAAAGTCAGTGGAACGTCTTTGTGGTCATAAAGCGTTAAAAATACGTTAGAAATAAAAGCAAATTAATTATCTTGCTTAGTCAGTGGATTTATATTTTATGGTAAATTAACAGATGACTTAGGATTTATAGTGCATTTGATATATTTAATATTTTCTTTCCAGGGAGCTAAAAACACCACATTATTCAAGGTGCTCTGGTTGGAAATTCAGAGTGGCCCAACGTCTGTCTAAATGTGGTAGACAGTAATTCAGTAGTAAAATAAGAATTTCAGGACTTCTCATTGTTTTTATTAATTTATTCACATAACGTTTCGGGTAGAACTATCTCTGTCCGTTCTTAAGTGTAAACTAGAGTTTTGTTTGTGTTCGACGAAGTCCAATATATCTATTGTTCAATGAGATGATTGTTCAAAAAGTGCTCTTTAAAAGTTGTAGGGTTTCAAAACGTGTATATTTTAGGGGAAACAGCGTTAATTTAATAATTAGCATGCTGGATGAGTTTTCTGATGACACATAACCAGCTTAATTTAAAGTCAGTGGAACGTCTTTGTGATCATAAAGCGTTAAAAATACGTTAGAAATAAATGCAAATTAATTATCTTGTTTAGTCAGTGGATTTATATTTTATGGTAAATTAAAAGATGACTTAGGATTTATAGTGCATTCGATATATTTAATATTTTCTTTCCAGGGATCTAAAAACACCACTTATTCAAGGTGCTTTGATTGGAAATACAGAGTGGCCCAACGTCTGTCTGAATGTGGAAGACAGTGATTTAGTAGTAAAAGAAGAAATTCAGGACTTCTATTGTTTTTATTAATTTATTCGCACAACGTTTCGGGTAGAACTATCTCTGTCCGTTCTTAAGTGTAAACTAGAGTTTTGTTTGTGTTCGAGGAAGCCCAATATATCTATTGTTCAATGATTTGATATAATCAAAAAGTGCTCTTTAAAAGTTGTAGGGTTTCAAAACGTGTATATTTTAGGGGAAACAGCGTTAATTTAATAATTAGCATGCTGGATGAGTTTTCTGATGACACATAACCAGCCTAATTTAAAGTCAATGGAACGTCTTTGTGGTCATAAAGCGTTAAAAATACGTTAAATATTAGAGTAAATTTATTATGTTGCTTAGTCGATGGCTTTACATTTTATGGTAAATAAACAGATGACTCAGGATTTATAGTGCATTTGATATATTTAATATTTTCTTTCCAGGGAGCTAAAAACACCATATTTTTAAGGTGCTCTGGTTGGAGATTTAGAGTGGCCCAACGTCTGTCTGAATGTGGTAGATAGTAATTCAGTAGTAAAAGTAAGAATTTCAGACTTCCATTGTTTTTATTAATTTATTCACATAACGTTTCGGGTAGTACTATTGTATGTGTTCTAGGAAGCCCAATATATCTATTGTTTAATGGTTTGATTGTTCAAAAAGTGTTATTTATAAGTTGCAGGGTTTCCAAACGTGTATATTTTAGGGAAACAGCGTTAATTTAATAATTAGCACGCTGGATGAGTTTTCTGACGACACATAACCAGCTTAATTTAAAGTCAACGGAACGTCTTTGTGGTCATGAAGCGTTAGAAATGCGTTAAAAATTAAAGCAAATTAATTATGTTGTTTAGTCAGTCAGTGGCTTTATAGTTTCTTAAGCGATTTCTTTACCACAGATGTTGAATAGTTCATGACAAAAAAATAATAAAGGGTAAATTTGTTCGCCTTTATTGACCTTTGAAAAATTCAGTGCATGGAGTTTCAGAACAATAATAAGTAACCAAACATAATTTTACAACATCCAATATTAAAATAAAAATATGGTAACAAGGCTACAGGCTAAGTTTTTGCGTTGCGTTAGTAAAAGCATTTATGTTAATAACCTATGCCCTATGTTACATTTTTAAAAGAAGGGATTAAATTTATGAACATGTAAAAATATAATAGGTGTTCTAGTTAAAATATCAAAACAGAATATTTCTTTCTTTGTCATGAATCATACAGAAATCTTAACTATCTCAAGAACCTTACATTTCTGGTACAGAAATCGCGAAAGAAACCCTATTTTTATTTAGAAAATCCAGAAATCAACTCATATACAGAACGTCCTATTTTAAAAAAAGAACATAGATTTGCCATTTTAAACATAGATATATTGGCCACGTCCTAAAATATGTTTTGCATACTCTCTACCTACATACACCAAAATACTTTTAGTGCATGCCAATAGTTAACAGAAATATCGTACTTCATTGAATAATTGGCCCACCTTGTGTGTAGGTTGTGGGTGCTATTTATTCTGGTAAAATATGTATATGTTAAACCACATTTTCATTAACAAAAACTAAACAAAATTAACAAGGTTCAGTTTAAAATAAATTACTAAGAGGTAAAGAAATATTTAAAATCTGAATATTATTCCTGGCCATTTTTAGAGACTACGTAATATCAACCAATAAAGTTATTATTTAAATTGTGAATGACATATTGAGGGCATATTAACAAAATTATGTTAATCAGTCGCCATATTATTATTATTATAATTTGTTACCGTGTTAGTTGATTTAAACAGGGTTTTAATAAAATAAATTTTAAAACAATCAAAATTATTAAGCAAAAGTTTTTAAATAATAAGTTTAGTCTACTCTTTTAAGCAATTTATAACCCAAGACTTGACTATTGTTAAAGTTTGTAGATCATTAAATTTCTCGCAATATTTGGTGTATTAATAATAAAAAAATTAAAAAGCCCACCAGAGGTAATAAATACACTTACAGAAATTTAAAATTTATTTGATCCATCCATGAACTTAACCATGAACATACTTAAATGTCACTAATTTTTTATTTTTAAGCAGTGCTAAAACATTTTTTTTTATTTCGCCTAACAGTTTTTGATTTTTTAATATGAATATTGGTTCAAAATAATTGACCGCAAAGGTTACATCTTGGAAAAAAATAAATTAAAAATAATTTTAAACAAACTAATATAATGCACTATAATAAACGAATTTGAAAAAAGAAAAATTAAATAAAAAATTAAATGGCAAAAAAATAAAAAATAAACGAAAATCAGAACTTAAAATTGATATGAAGCCAAACAGACAGTAAGTACTATAAAATAAATTTATGAGGGTAGTGCATTATCCCTAAAGGCGGCTTTAAAAGAACATAAAGAGCTTTGTATTTAGTTACAAAACTTACCCCTAAGAAGAATATTACAACCTAATTAAAGTTAATTATTTAATAGTTTATACAAAGTTCTTTAAAGGGGTTTATTTACTTTAACCTGCCAATAAAAAGCCCATAAACCAGTACATAAACCTTTCTTGGTGTATTCCACTAAAACTTGACGTAACTCAAGTACGTGGTTAACCCTTGTAAATTTAAACTAGTTGTTAATCTACTTTTAGTTATATTTATATAACATAAACTTACCAAAACTAACCTAAAAATTAGTAGATTAAATTTTGATTACACATATCTAACGCACAAAGATTTGGATGCTTATATTTCCAAAACTATGAGAGGTGGCATTTTTCTAAAGGTCTATTAAATGATGATACAATATACAGGGTGTTTATTTTTAAAAATGACATTTAATATTGAACTCCTGACGACGGCTATATTTCCGTAACAACGACAAATTAAATATAATAAATATGGTATTTTTGCGTCATTAGAGGAAACCTTTTAATTGGTGATAAAATAAACAGGCTGTTTTATTTAAAAATCCTAACTTTGTGTTATAGTTAATAATAAATACTAACAATATAGGTTAAAAAATTCCTAAATCTTTTTTATTTAAATTGTTTTGCTATCTTTAAAAACAATAAGTGCATGGTCAATCTAAAAAATTTAAAAAACACTCTCTTTCTTTAAAACGAATCAGCTTGGCCATAATTTACTTTTACTACTAAATTTCTTGTTTTGTTTAAAAAATCAAAACTGCAATAATTTGATCATAATTTTTGTTAATGTCTGTTTAAATCATTTAAAAGTCAGAGATCTTATAGGATTTACTTTATTAGCAAGATTAATTTGACAAAGTCTGATTGTACTGTGAAAAACCAATTTAGTAATTAATTTTAAATGTTCAGTGGTTAAACTGGCAGACACAAAATTTTTGTTACACCTATATTCTATAGGTTAATATAGAGCCTTTTATGCAAAAAGGAAAAGCAACAGAACGCGTTTTATACCAATTTTTATTAAAATATTACTCTAGTATTTTTCTTTACCCAAAAATATTATTTTTTCACTGCTAACCTAAGAAATTTCTATTATTAACTCCATTCCCCCAACGAGAATTAATATTTCTCACCCTTGGTATATAATGATAATTAAAAAACAACTGGGTAAATAATAATAACAATTCTATGATTTAAACTTTATTATCAACTAAGAGAGGAAATTAATGTAAGCAGTGAAATTTTTTTATATATACCTCGGGTGAGGATATATATCCCTGATGTGAAAATGCTCGGTAATAATAGCTTACTTTCCACCCTAGGTATATAATACACTATTTTTAACTATATTTTTAAGGTAACAAAGCGATTACTTAGAAACGGTTGAAGAGTACCATCCAAAACGTCGCGTCTTGTGTCATTTAAAAATAAAAGATAATTGAAGTCCGAGAAAGTAGTATCATTAAATATATTGTAAAAACCAAAATATACTTAGTAAACGAAAAAAAATTAATAAAAATAACCTGCACTGCAATTACTTTTCCATAAAATTCATTAAAACTAAATGGTAAGTCGATGCTAAGCGCATCAGCTCTCTCTAGAAAATTTATTTTCGAATGCTCATCAAATTTAAAAACGTTCTGTAGTTAAACACTTTTCTTACAATATATTTCAGTTTGAATAAAATAATCATTCTTTTAAAAATGTCCTTTATTTGAAGAATTTTTATAATAGTCCTTGAGGTGCTACATTTCGAAATATTAGCAATAGAAAATCGTACATCTAACACGTATTTCCTAGTTTAAGTGAGCGTTTTATATAATTACAACCATACTTTGTTTACGATTGTTTTCAAAAACTGAAAATTAGTAAATGAAGATATTTTTTTTCGAAAAAAACTTAGGCAAGCGGTGGTCGTTTTTTTATAATGTTAACATTAGAAGTAATTGACTTTCAATAATTCATGTGAGTGGAGAAAAGTGAGCGATAGTCGGTAAAAAAGACAATGAAAGAAAAAAACAATAGCCGTTGACTATTGGTGTCCTTTACAAACCATGAAATATCCTTAAAATTGTTTAAATAAAGTCATCACTATACCAAGTGTTTCTCACAGGTGGTTCCCCCATAACTTTTTTCCCTCTTATAATAGAAAAATAAAATAAGGTATATAGTTTTTGACATATTTGTGAATTGTTTGATCCATTTATTTTTTTTATTGCTTCAGGTTTAAACAGAAATAACTGCTACTTGAAAATTTTAAATAGCACCTTTGGTATATTTTATCTTATTGCGATAGAATATGACATTCTGAATACAATGATACCTCAGATGTATTAATTTTTTAACACTTCTGTGGTCATTTTTATTTTTCCAATCTAGAGTACCATGATTAAGTTAAAACGGTTTATTTTAAGTCAAGTGTTTCCATAGCTACTGGACATGAAATAAACCATTTTAGCCTAATTATGGCACTCTAGATAAAAATTAAAAAAAAATGATATCAGAAGTGTCAAAAATTACTTCTAACATGTCATTGTATTCAAAATGTCATATTTCGTCCAAATAGGATATAATATACCAGTAGTGCCATTTAAAATTTGAAAGTAGCAGTCATTTCCAGTCAAACCGGAAGTGATAAAAAACACGTAAATACATCAACTAATCTAAAATTATGTTAAAATCCAAAATACCAAATTTCATATTTCTATCTTTAAAGGTAAAAAAATATAGGAGGGGGAATCACCTGTGAGAAACACCCGGTATAAAGATGGTTTTCAACTCATGTTTATGACAAAATCTTTCATTCGGTAATTACTGAAAAATTAAAACTTAACATTAATATCTAATTCAGTTTGTTTAAAGTGATTTTTTTATATTTTTTAAACTTAATAGCAACGTATGGTTTTTATTAAATTAACGGTGTAAACGTTTAAAATAGTTCTAACTCACCTATTATCTTGTCTCCATTATAAACGCTTAAAACTGTTATATTTTTAATAATTAAGGAAAATAAATTATTATAACGATTTCCTGCTTTTATAGTTACACCAGGTGTACTTACAAGAATAAGTTATGTATTGAACGTAATACAAAATTATTAAATTATGTTAAAATTACGTGCATAGATAATACCTGCCTACTACATCTTAATAGCTACCTATAGCTCTGATGAATTGAACAAGAAAGTTCTTATAATTCCTGATAGGTAACGGGTATATTTATGTTATTATTATAAGTCTCTTATAATTAAATTATAGTGAGAATTAGGTATTTCATTTTAATAAAGACCTAGTTGATAGAAATTGTGAGGGCAATTAAAATGTTACAGAAATAAGTACATGGATTAAAATATTCACCCTTACCCATGCCGCTCAATATGCAATACCTCCAGTTTGAATATGTAACTATGGGTATATGCAGGTAGTTGGTTATTTTTCTTTTACACAGGAATTTGCAATGCACATGGAAACTAACTGGGCAAAGTCCATTTAACTGGTGAATGGTCTTTGTATTAGCAATTTATAGGCAAATAACACTATACCCAAAGAGGCTTACAAGTAATAATATATTTTTGGGTACAAATTTTAAAATGTTTATGAGGACGTACTTTAAAATCTTTATATCATAAAATTAAAGGTATTAAAAATATTATTAGTTTATAAAAAAATCAACAAAAATTTGGAATGCCTACTATAAAGTGATTTTATAAATTTGAATTTATTTTAAATTGTATGAATTTCTGATCATTTTCAAGACGTATAAAAATAACCATGTTAGAATTTGTGTAGCTGAAAATAGATGTTTTTTTTACATTTTGTTTCATTGTTACAAGTTTTTACCCCTTAAGAAGAACACAAGACTTTTGACAAATACATGCATCAAAATATTAGAGATAACGATAACTATCTGACTATCTTAAATACCAGCTAACTAAGAATCAAAGATAATAAAAGAAAATTAAATTATAAGAAAACATGTTGCTTCTCTCGCTACTTTATTAATGTTGCAATAGTTTTCAAATTATAATTTCGTATTGAGCATGATTTTTCAACAAGTTTTATTTTCAAAGCAATCAGGGTAAACTGCCGTAACCCGCAACTCAAACAATATAGAAGTAGTAAATAATTTCTTTAAAATTAATTATGCTAAGACTAGTTTTTAATTCCATCCCAATTTTTCTGATTACATTATCTTTTCCAGAGCGGGATTTTGAGTTACTTTGTAGCATTTGCTTTTACGCTAATTATGTAGCAAATTCACCCTTAACTTGCAAATTGCGGATCGTGTTCTAATTGGTCAACTTCGAATGTGTCGTTCAAAATTTACCAATTAAAACACGTTCGCAATTGCAACTCGCATTCGTAAATATATGAACTAAGCTTTACACGAGCAAGCCGGCGCGGCGCGGCGTTCAATAGGCCCAATTTGCGGAATTGGAAACAAAATCTGCCCGCGTAGCATTTGTCTATCAATGACGTCACAAATCTTTTTTATTCAGTCTTATAAATAAAGCAAAAATAGATAACTTGTTTTATATTTCTTTACAAAGTTTCAACTTTTGTTTTATTACTTTTTAATAGACAAAGAAAATTAAATTATGAAAAAACATATTGCTTCTCTCGGTACTTTATTAATGTTGTAATAGTTTTCAAATTATAATTTCGTATTGAGCATGATTTTCCAACAAGTTTCAGTTTCAAAGCAATTAAGGTAAACTGCCGTAACCCGCAACTCAAACAATATAGAAACTATTAAATAATTTCGTTAAAATTAATTACACCAAGACTAGTTTTTAATTCCATCCCCAATTTTCCTGATTACATTATCTTTTCCGGAGCGGGCCGTATTTTGAGTTACTTTGTAGCGTTTGCTTTTACGCTAATTATGTAGGAAAATTAAATGTTGTTGATCGACATCAAACAAAGTCTTCACCCCTTAATTCGCAGCATAAAATTAATTAAAATTACCGTGACAGGCGCATAATAAATGTTACCTATAAAATGTTCAACACAACGAGGAGTTTTGCGACAATAACCAGTAGAATTTTAACAATGTTGAGATTTAATTAACAATTGTATTTTAGGTAATAATAAGAAGTATAACAATAAAGAAATGCTGCAACCTAAATAAATGTTATAAAATAAAACAGAATATATTAAAAAACTATAATAATAAAAATACTTAATTTGATATAAAACGACTTATTCCCCTAAACATGTGGGTTTAGATCGCTACATATTTGGATTTTAGAGTGTAATATTACAATTTTGACAAATGAAATAAGAAAAAAATATAAATTATAGAAATATAAAATACTGCCAACATTTTACTTTCTACAAAATGGTTTTTATAAATAAGATTTATCTAGATCCACTGATATTATTTACTCTAAAGTATAGGTTAAATAATCTATGTAAGAAGCTTACCCATTCCTACTTTTTAAATTATTTGGTTATTTACTCAAGCAGGAACTTACCTAAAAAAAAAGAAATAATTATTAAAAAATCGCGTTTAATAAAGAAAAAAATACCTAAATTTATTTTTTCAATAAAATAATTAAAAATTATGGTTTTGAAAATTACCTTTATCTTAATATAAAACCATACCATTGTTTCAATTAACATCTTTTGCAAATAAAAGTTAGTTGCAGCTTTTTAATTTTTTCTCTAAACTGGAACCATTTCTTGCTGTGCGAAAACGGGTAGAAAGAGACCGAGGTAGCGTTAAATAAGGATTATAAATTTTATATTTTTGGTATCTTTCCGGCTGCGATACTGACTGGTGATAAAATTGTTAGGCGTATTGTTCAAAGTATTAAAGTATTGTAAAAATGGCTTCTCCTGCAGAAACGCGCATGTCTCGGCCATTTAACTGAAAAGCAGATTGTTAAAAACGTATTCGAGCTGATGGCAGGGTGCGGCAGAATCGACTCCACACTTTAAGGATTTTTTAACTATGTTTTTCAAAATTATATCGTGTAAGTGACGGCCGTTAGCAGCAGCGACACATGCGAAGGCGTTCCTGAAGTTCCGCATCACTTTATCACCATGTCTTGAGGAATAGCAGCAGTTTCATCTCGGATCGCTGTCTTGATTTAGGAAAGTCAAGAACCAGTTGCCCTTAAGTTAGCAACCCATTTAAAAATTGTTTTCCGGTCTGGAACAGAGGCATTCGGAGGCAGGAAGCGCGTACAAAATACTCTTTTCGACGCGGTGACACATTCGTCATTTTTGAATAATAGCTCAATAACAAATCCACGTTGGTCACCAGACCAAGACATAGCGCCTAGTAACAAACCTTATCAATCGCCCAAGCGAATGTGACCATCCCCACCAATGTCCAACTCCCATTACCGATGTTCTAGCCTGATGAAATGTGGGAGTCCATTCTGCCGCACCCTGTGTTGAAATGATCAAAACTCTAATTTAAGTGTGGACGATTGTGTTCAAAAATGTGCGTTGATGACTGGGGTGGAAAAGCGACAATTTACAGAATTTTAAACAAGAAAAGAGGGAGGTATAATTCCACCAAAAAGCGATGGGCACAAGTGAAAGGTGAAGTAGCCAGAAATAATACTACGTTTAAACTAGTAGATATAAAAACAACTATTTCAAATTGCCATATCTAATGCTTCCCAGAAAACTGGAAAAAAATGTGTCGAACATGTATTAGAAGTAGAAAATAAAATGTGGTCTTTGGATATAATAGTAGATACAACTGTTGAACCTCTAATTATTATACAAGTAGACTCATATATGACTCAAGTAGTGATAGTATGTCAGATATGGAAGAATGTGAATAACTAGATGTAGATTATGTAGCATATTTAATTAGGTATAGATTATATTTTAAATAATTATTTTTTGACTATGCATTTTTAATGTGTATTATTAAAATGGTTATTATTAACTATAATTAGTATTAACTGTACAATATTGATATACTATAAATTTTAAAATATTTTTTTACACATATGCAAAGAAACAAGGCCACCGTTGTCAAGATAAATGTAATAAAAATAATAAAAATAAAAACTTACTATTATTTAGGTTTTAAAATTCACTATTTTCTGTTTTTTTGGGATATTCTGAAAATCTGAAAAACTTTGACATTAAATGTCAAAACATGTTTGTTTGGTTATAGTGTCATAGTGACATAGATAACTGGTTGCTGGTGTATTGATTGTTTATTTTACAAAAGGTGAATAGTTAGTTAATTTTTAGTCTTCCTGAAGATACTTCAGTATCAAGCAAAGGCAACCAAGTGTTATTTAAATTAACTGAAATTGATGCTACACAATTATCTTTATTTAATAATATATACGCACTTTCTTTGATTTTGCGTTTTTAGAACAAGTTTCCTTTGCTAAAATGCTCAGAAGCATCCCAGTTTATTCTATGATTGTTATCAAATGCGTGTTGGCAGATTTTTGATTTATGAAATTCTGTGTTTTTAATGTATGATCTGTGTTCTTTTATGCGTTTGGCTAATGGTCTACAAGTTTCACCTATATAAAACTTATTGCATTCGCAAGGTATTTTATAAATGACATTTTTGTATTTTCATTTAAGTTGTATGGTTTGTTTTTGTTAATTGAGATCTGATTGTGTTTTGTGTTTTAAAGATTGTGCGAATATTAAATTTATGCCTATTCGTTGAATTTTATTTGATAGTCCGGGAATGTATGGTAAAAATAAATTTGTAATAGGTCTATTTTGATTTTGTCTTATAACTGGAGTTTCAAATTCAAGGAAACAATTATTTATAAAATCAAGAGGATAATTATTTTGAATTAAAATATTTTTAAATAATCTTTTTCAATATTTATATTTTGATTAGAACAAATGACTTTAATTCTATCAAATAGACTTTTTACAACTCCCTTTTAACCATTGTTGGGTGATTTGAGTTTTAAAATTTAAGTATCTATTTGTATGTGTAGGTTTTCGGTAGTTTTTGTTTCAAAATTGTTTAAATATTTTTATTAAAATGTCAAGAAATGGTAGTTGTGAGTTGTTTTTTCTAACGTAAACTTAATTGTTGGTTCTTGTGTATTAATGTGTGTTAAAATTATTTAAATAGTGTTCGTCATGTTCACTTGTAGACCATTAGCCAAACGCATAAAAGAACACAGATCATACATTAAAAACACAGAATTTCATAAATCAAAAATCTGCCAACACGCATTTGATAACAATCATAGAATAAACTGGGATGCTGCTCGAGCATTCTAGCACAAAGGAAGCTTGTATCTAAAAACGCAAATCAAAGAAAGTGCGTATATATTATTAAATAAAGATAATTGTGTAGCATCAATTTCAGTTAATTTAAATAACACTTGGTTGCCTTTGCTTGATACTGAAGTATCTTCAGGAAGACTAAAAATTAACTAACTATTCACCTTTTTGTAAAATAAACAATCAATACACCAGCAACCAGTTATCTATGTCACTAGTGACACTATAGACCAAAACAAACATGTTTTGACATTTAATGTCAGAAAGTTTTCAGATTTTCAGAAGTATCCCAAAAAAACAGAAAAATAGTGAATTTTAAAACCTAAATAATAGTAAGTTTTTATTTTTATTATTTTTATTACATTTATCTTGACAACGGTGGCAGATTTGCCACCGAAACGTCGATTTTTAATTATCTTTTACTTGTTTAATATTTTTTTGGTTTTTTAGTACTTTCAATTTTATTTTGGCGTGTACCCAAATAAATACCATCTATTAAATGAATAAAGTACTTTAATTTCATGTTAATGATTAAAAAACAGCATTTTTAACGGTAATGGAAAAAATTATTTTTGTGAAGTGTTAGTTTACCCAAATGCAATATTTGTAAACATTTAGCAAGGAAACAACTTCTTAAGAAAAAAGAAATAATTTCATTTACCTTTACGTTTAAATTTGAAACCCACCTGACGTCTCGTTTAAGGCCTATTCAATATGCAAATTCTTTTTGAAAACTTTAATGTAAAGACATGGTAATTAATAACAACATCGAGTCACACGCAAAAGTTTTCTCGTTACCCGACAATTTGAGAACTCCAATTAAACTTAGTAGTATATATGAGTGTTTATGTTTTGCATCAGAAATTGTTTACCAGCTTTGTTTTCCACTGCTTGCAGGTAATAGTAAAATTTTATTCCTTTTTGCATTGCAACCTTTTTATAAGGGGTCACATTTAATTATTTTTGCCGCAGGTTTCCTTGCTCTTTTTCTATTTTGTTTAAGTTAGGTCAATAAAAATACAGCTTTTTTGCTTCCTAATACTGTTATGTAATATTTTCCCAGAACAATAGAATCCGCTTACTTCCATTAAAGATTTTTTTTATCAGGTGTTTTCTTTGTAAATTAAAAATAATTTCTTAGAAATAATTAGTTTTATAATAAACAAATAAAAATTTAGCTTATTCTTAGTGTTGTAGAAGAATTTTGTTAGAAAAATATTGGTTAATCTGTTAACTAAATGATGAAAAAATATATTAACGCTTTAATGCACGAGAGACTGGCTTTATTTTGTCGATTTGGCGTTTAAGTTTACTAAACAGCGGCCAAGGTGCACGCGCTACTCCAAGCGCTGTGTCTTACGTCGAGTTTTCAAGCATACTTCTACCTTCTGCGGTCTTCCAGGCTAAATAAAACCGGTGTCTAGCAAATTAAAGCGTTTATATTTTCCTTCTGGTTATAGAAAAATATTAGCAAATTTTGATCGTAAAATTATCACTGAATGGTATAGATATTCGATTTATGAGAGTGAACAAAAAAGGCTTGTAACTGTAACTATGTAATTAAATTCCACATATTTCCAACGTGCCGCTAATAACGGCTCAATAATTCGCCCAAAATAGCCCAAATATATGGAAAATACCTCTGAAAATTTACTTTTATTGCTATGGGTTTTAGGAATTTTTCACTCTAGATAAGTGATAAAGCCTCGAATAAATCCAATTTAGAAATTCCACCAGCAGAAATTTCTATAATAGCTATAATGTGTTTGTATGTAAATATTCCCCGGGACTATGCGAGGAAATATTTAAATGGCTTTTAAGTATTTTTGTTCTCGTTAAAGAACGTAAGTATTCAGACGAAGTCTAATTAGAAGGAACTTAAGTACTTTTCCAAGTAGGATAAACATTTCGTATAAACAGTTACTTTCAAGTATAAAGAAGGTATACAGGTGTGTTGTTCTATATATATGTTTTTCATGTCCTTTTTAGCATATTTTCTTGTTTTCGTTGAATAGTAATGGGCTTGGCTCTGGCAGAATTTATTAAATAGGCTCCTTAGTATTATTTGTTATAGAAATTAATGTTATTAGGTTAAATATATACCGTACAAGGTTATGTTATAATTTTCGTCTTCCTATGATTGTTGCGGATATATTTATAAAATAAAAAAATGCATCCACGCAAGTCCTAATCATTTAAATACGGGACACAAAAACACTTTAAAATTAGAAAAACAAATATTAATAAAGCTTAAAGAGTGTATTAAATACCATCTTAAATTCTTAAATTTTGGTGCTGGTCAATTGGTTCCCGATTGAAAGAGTGGTCATAAAGCTATTAACATAAAAGCCCCAAAAGGTCATTGGTAATAAATAGGGAGATGACTGAGGCAGACACCGATTACCTGAAAATGTTCATTATGGGTGGATTTGATTTACTTATTACCAATTTTATATGTTTGCTGTGAGTGGTTTTTTGAGTGTCTAAATAAAAAGGTTTGTTGTAATTTTCCAAAGAATCCCGAAATAGCCTAAATAATTGTTAGTGCAGAGAACAGTTCTGGGTAGTTTAATAAACAAATTTATAAGCACCCACAGAATCTTGTTTTATTGCTTATTTAATATTTGTACCTATGTAAAGGCCATCAAGTAAACACGTTGGGATTTTTTTATATATTAGTTGTCTAGGCAACCAATAGATTGGGAATCAAATTTCCTAACATGTTTTTTTCGGGAACCAATTTACAAGGTCCGTTAGTTTGTAACCAGCAACAAATAATTAAATTCGGTTAGACCTAAAAAGGGTAAAGATAAAAATTTTGTGTAAAGATTAAAATAAAGAGAATGGACGTTCGAAATAATTTAAGTGTTAAGTTCATTTAATGATACATTTTGATTTTTCTGTCATTTTGATTACCTGTACAAAATTTAATATAAAAACTAGTCTAAATCAACGCAATATAAATCTGTGATAAATTTTACAACAATAAATTGATTGCCTTAATGTCTAACCTGCCAGGGCAAAATGCACTACAGCTAAAATTAAAAAAATGGTTTATATAAGATTAGATTTCACTGGTTTAATGAAAGCTGACCTGATATAAAACCTTTATAAACTACAGTTTATCTCTGTTCGCTTAAGAATTATATTCCCAACGTATGTGTATCTTCGTATTCCACCTATTTGTGTATGCTCGAGGATTTATCTTTACCTATGTAAATTATGTGACCAGATCATAACTTTGTTGTAGTTAGTCTGCATGGGCGGTAAGTCGTTTTCGCTAGGTTGTGATAAATTCTAGCTTTAGGCGCTATCATAAAATGCATAAATAATTGCAATATATATTTTATTTAACATGCTTGTAATAAAAAAATAATACATTTACAATACAGAGACACACAACTTACAAAATACAGTTTCTAAAGCAATAAAAACACACATTACTTTATTCGTTACACGTATACGTATCTATTTATTAACTTTTTTTATACGATTTAAAATAAATTTATTTAAATTTTATATTAATAAATATCTGCTGAAACGAGTCTTTCAGGGGTAATATTAACTTGTAACTAAAAATCGCGTCTTTTGGGATTTTTTTATAGACTCATTTAATCACAAAAATAAACCAATAACTTGTAAATGCAAAGTTTTTAATGTCTCTTAAGACTCCGCGTTTTACTTTTAAAAATATTAAGTTTCCTTATTCCTGTAGCTGACCTCCTGGAAGACCTCCATAAAAAGGTGTCTGGAGGTGACCTCGGATTTATATCATTTAAAACCCGAAAACAATTTGTTGGGATAGATAAACACAGGAAATAAATCTTTAACGCTTTAAAGTGGCTTAAAAATCAAAATTATTATCAGAAACCCTATTCCTTCAAGCATTACCTGACCTACCTGATTAAAGAAGATTGTGTAAAAATTTTAAGTCAATCGGTTCAACCATTTTAAATAAAATTTTGCTCACCGATTTTAAAAACACCGTTTCGGGAAAAACGCTTTGAAAGTTTTAAGAAAACTTAACTCTTAGTTTAAAAATACAAATATGCGCATTTCTCCGAAACTATTTAACGGATTTCTTTAAATTTTTAAAGAATAAACTTCATTCCATCCAGATCACTCACTGATCTGGATGGAATGCCAGTGATATTACCTGCACGAAACTAAATTTACTATTTATTTGCAAAATGTGTCTAGTGCGCTTGAGTAAAGTTCAAATGATGTTAGTTAAACACGGCCACGTCATTCTCTGATAGCGGAAAAATGACTACAGAAACCCTATATCTACAATTGCGGTAGCGGGTAATTCTATGCTACAATTAAGCGATGCCTATGTTAGAAAAATACCTGACAAGTCGGTGCTTTTGTAGGCAAACATTTGGTTGTTGATGACGTAGCTGTGTTGAACTTACAGCGTTCGTACTTTACCAGTGATAATCGAGAATACCGCGTGAGCGCTAAACATACTATCGGAAAGAATTTATCAACGCCTTATCTGGGTTTCCCGTTTGGAATACGGAGAGCACGGTCCTTAGCTAAGACCGTGTACGAAGAGCACGGTGAATATGTGTTTATTCTGTCGTGGCTTTTAAGTACGCATATTCATATAGAGGTCCCGATTTTAAAACTGCGCGGGATCGTAGAAATCTCAAAAATGGTTTTAGCCACTGTGGATCTTAATGTGGTTCATCTCTGAGATTACTGTCTTATGTTACACACTTATTCACAAATAAATTTAGCTTTTTGTAATTATATTTTTATATACAGAATATCTTTTTAATTGCTACTTTCTTAAAACCTGGAAAACATAGTTTTAACTTTAATTTAAAGTTAATTAACACGGTTACCTTACGCCACACTACTAAACTTTAAAATGTAATTTGTGGCCAAGTTCGGACTCGTTCGTACATTATTAAGAATAAATTGGTTGGCCAATTCTGGTGCACGTCCATTCTCCCAGTGTTTATCCTTTAGAGAAATATCGCTTCTATTTACTTTAATGCTCTATATTTTTCGTAGCAAGATTGCTCTATGGCTTTGAATTTCTAGTTTACGCTATTCTTGCTATATAAACATTAATTTGCAGCCTTTTTATTTTAAGCTGGTGTACTTCTTTTATGCTTTTAATGTAAATCGTAAATCTAATTCCAAACTCTACTATTTTTTTGGTCTTGTCGTCAATGACACTCTTATACACTCCTGGACAAAAAAAACCGAACAAGCAAAATTTTGTTGAAATTTAATCCTAAATACCTTTTTGGCTTTTAACCGATTTTAATTATCTTTTTCATTTTTCATAAAAAAAAATCATATATACAAGTATTAGTTTGGTAGGTTCGTTTTGTAGTTTTTAAATCAGTATTCAGATTTTTGTTATCTCTTAAGATACTCAGGGTTAGACAAAAAGTGTGATAAAGAAAAACACCCTGTATATTATGTTACCAGCAAAAAGATATTTTAAAGACCTACAAATACTACGTTTTTCCAAATATGTTTGCAATTTAGCGTATACATATTACGATCATCATATTTAAATTGCATTATTTTCTTTAAAAACTTGTATTTTCTTTTGGACAGTGTCGGCTCGTGCATTGGAGAATAGGTTAGGCCAAAGTCATAAAGACTATATAAACACAGAAAAGACCGGTATTTTTGGGGTACCGCACCTATTTAAGGCAACATACGTAATATTTGCATACATGCAACCAAAAATTGTATAATGCCGCATTTATGGTTAAATTTAGGGGAGCTAAGCCTGCCTTGCCTTCTCTGACGAGCCGCCAGTGCTTTTAGATTAGAGATACCGATAAAAATAAAATAGAGAAATTTTAAGAAAATCCAAGGTAAAAATTGTGACGGGTAATTATTCCACATTGTTTGTAAAAATGTAATATTAGGCTCTTTCCTTTATAAAACCTGATCCTACAAAACTTTTTACAACCCTAATATTAAATAATAATTTTGATAAAAGAAGCTACAAATGAGTTAAAACACCCAAAAGTTATTTAGATCTGTGAAATGTAGTGCTATAAAATAATAAAAATAAAATTTCTATGACATTGATAGAGAAGAACGGCAACACTTTTTTTATTTATTATAGAAAATTGTAAACAGCCATAAATATTATTTGTACAAGCGTGCGGAAAATTAATTTTTTACACTATTTTAACTCTATCCTTTTCTGCACTATTTCGGAAAAAATTTCCACGCCCAAATATTAAAAACCAATAATTTGTACCTCCACCAAATATGAGCCCTGTATACAGGGCCCATCTTAAAAAACAAAAAATATATTCATCGAAAATTTTTAAGCTAGTCAGATTAAGATAGAGTGAGTTAATTACATGCTAAACAGTGTATATTCTACTAATCTAACAATTTGAGAGTGACGTAAAGAAATCTAAGGGCTACAAAGTTGTTAAATATTAGTATAATGTGCAACAAGTTTCGAAAAGACTCTTTGCACACAAGTATGACATTTGGCTACAAGCCATACGAGTGTGCATGTAGTTAGTTTCAAAACGTGTTGCACACGATCATTTTTACTTCGACATCAGAAAAAACGGAATAATATGTGATTTTTAATATTTTTATTATTTAAATTTTTAACAGGTTTGTCTGTGTGAAGTTTTCACAAGCTTACAGTTTAAACTAAATGACAAAAAACACACTATTTTTAACTGGTTGACATGTGAAAAATGTTTACACAGTAGTATCAGACATCATGTGAAATAAGCCATTTTCAGAACCTGTTTGACGTGCGTTTTAGACACTTTTCATAGCAGTCACAGAAAAAGGTCATTTTGACACTCTCGAGCGTGGCTCTTCTTTTATTTTAAAGAAAACAATTCAAGGATAACATAAATATTTTGTCCGATACGATCCGAACGATTTTCACCAACCAAAATAATAACAGTATTTTTGTGACATATTTAAAATCTATAGCTGCTTCCTCCACCGATGAAAAGGTTTACATTAAATAACAATTTTTGTATCATCTAAGTTTTAAAACCAATATTTCTCTATGCCGTTCGAGTAAATCCCCATTTAGCATCGTGGGCTCCCCTATTATACTAAAAAGGTAATAGGTATTAGTAGTTACTATGGATGTCAGAGTAACAGTCTTTTTTCTTTTTAAATTCACGACTTTCTTTGATCAACGTGAAGGAAAATTCAAAAGAGACTATTATAGGGGGTTATAATATTCGTAAAGTTTAAATTACAAAAACAAAATAACTGTTGTTAGGAACTTTGTTTTCTATTTTTGTTTTTCTTACGCCTGTATAAAAACAATTGTGTTGCTTGGATTTTCTTTTCTTACTTGACTGCTAGGCTCGTGCAAAAAATGCAATTTTTTTACAGTTGTTAAAAAAAACTATCATGTAACAATTTTTTTTAAATGCATTTATAAAAACAATATTGCAAATAGTTTTTAAAATGTTAAAAGATTATTTTTTAACTTAAAAGAAAATGTTAATAAAAAGTCACATTGCACGTTAATTGAATGTAATTCAAATTATTCCTTAAACTAAGCAGGTATTGTTTATTTTAGATATTGCATAGAAATGGGTAGTATTTTCTTATTTAAAATGTGAAAAACAAAAGAACATTAGCTTATCTAATTTTTGAATAATTTAAATTAATTTAATTGATCACACTATTATTATACCGACACTGCGGTAAGACATCTCAAAATTATTATTGACCAACTTTATCTGTTTAATGTGTTTTAGTTTTATCGTAGGAGTAAATAAAGTTGTTACTTAAAATACTTTTGAAGTGTTGCTGTCATTGATTAATTGCAATATTTTCTAAATTTTATAAAACTCGGTATGGAGGCGTTATGGGACACGCTTTCTTTTTATGTAATGGTGTAGTAGGTTGTTTTCAATGACCATGTAATAAACAGTCTATTAGGCTTGGTAATGTCGTTTAAAATTTATGTTATATTATTATACATATTTATATGCAAGTGCGGCGCTTAAAAGATTAAAATATTGTTATAGCTAGAACCAGATTTTATTCATTCTGAAAGGGATGCCGCAAAGTAGGCAAGCAAAAAATATTAGAACCGACAAGCTTATAATTCCTTACGGCACGAGTCATCTCTTATAGCAGAACAGAGACGAAATAACATGATGTTTTCTAGGTACGTGATACGTGTTTTAGCAATTTGTTTGTATTTATCTAAAAATAGGTGCTTTTGAAAAGGTTTGTTTACTTCATCATTTTTTGTGTACTCTGCGGCATTGCTTAAAGAATTAAATATAGGTGGTTCAGACTATACTATGTTATTTACATTATTGTCTGATTTTGCAGTAAAGTTCGACAAACAAAGTCAATAAAAATTATATTTAACATTTTTTTTGCTAAAACAATTCAGCATTTAAACACTGTAATATTTGTTAACTGGTTTAACAATTTGCCTGGAGCAATTTTAAATGGAAATTAAAATAAATCAAATATTTGCTAAAATTCCATGAAAACCTTGTTTACTCGCCAAAAAATTACAAATATACGAGAATTTGTACTATTTATTTTAATTTTTTAATTAAAAAAATATTTATATATAGGGTATCCAGGAATACGCAAACAATATCTTGGATTCATAAAAAACACCTGAAAATAATATGTCAAGTTCCTTAATAATTTTTTTCCCTCTTTCCTGAGATATGTGCCCTTAAAGGATACCGCTGAAAATCGGTTTTTCTTAAATAACTTTTTTATAGTACTTCGTATATATATATATATATATAAATATTATATGGCTGATACTACTAAGGACTCCTTAAAATGGTACCCGCTTAGAACATTTGCATTCATTAGAGTGCCAGGCACGGACTTACGCTTACACAATAGTGCTAATTATTTTTACACCCCGTATAATAAAGAAATAAAACTAGCAATTTTGGATAGCTCAAATCCTTAGCTAAAAAAATAGTGCTTTGTTTAATATCGATAAATTAAAGCGTTTTTGACCAAAGCAAGTTTTTGTGTTGTGGAAACGTCTAAAAGCATTATGATACATCTACAACCAATTCTGAAATTTTAAATTAACATTTAAACAATTGGTTAAACTTCACTTATCAAATTTGGATTTGACAAGTGAAGTGTAACGAATTGTTTAAATGTCAATTTAAAATTTTCAAATTGATTGTAAATGTACACTTAGGTTATTTTGTTGCAATTAGCACTAAAAAACTTTCCAAATAGGATTCATGACAATAAGAATTAATGTTGCAACATTTTATATGTATATAATCTTTCACAATTAGTGCTGGGGAATGCATAATATTAGAGGAAGCCTATGTAAAATCGATATACAAAATTATTCAATACAACCTTACTTAAACAAATTTTGCTTAAATCAGGTTAATAAATTCGGCATTATTTTTTAGCTTAGAGTTTAAGCTACTTACTACTCTAATATACAGAGTGTAAAAATAATTAGCACTAATGTGTAAGGTAATGTGTAAGGTAAGTCCACCCCTGGCGCCCTAATGGATGCTAATGTTCTAAAAGGGCACAATTTTAACAAGTCCTTTAGTAATATCTGTCATAATAAAAAAATATTTCAATATACGAAGTACTTTAAACCTTATTCATAAAAGACCAATTTTCAGTGGCTTCGCTCAAGGGCACATACACCAGTAAAGAGAAAATTAGGAAAAAGTTTATTGGAACTTGTTATATTATTTTTGTGTGTTATATATAAATACAAGAGATTGTCCATATATGCCCCGGACACCCTGTATAATTCAAGAAACTGGCTAAGATTATTACATATTAAACTATGCAACCATCTATGGCTTGATACCAGAAGATAGTGTGGAATGAGTTTATATTTTCTAAGGATTCTTATAAATATTCATCTACAGCAAATAAGGTAATAAGTCTACTATTTTTATTTGATTTAGAGTTTATAAATGCATGTTTTGTACTGATTGCAAGTTAAAAATAAGTGGTTTTGATGGAAAAATAACTTTTAAGAAGTGAATCACGAAGGGGGAAGTGGGCGTACGTATGAGCACCTGTACACAGATTTAAAAATTATTAAAGCAAGTAGGCCCTTTAGGGTATCTGACTCTATACTAAGAAAAAGAACTTACAGAAACCAAACCAGTATGTAAAGACAAAAATAAAAATAAGTTAAAAGAATCTGTTTTGCTGCTAGCCAACTTATTTTTAGTTTAACACCAAATGGGCTTACATGCTTTTCGCTACACTGAAGAAAGGAACATTTGTCATAACTTTAGTAGATATAAGGGATTAGTTGAAAGATACCGACAATAAGAATTTAAAAAAAAACACCTAACATTAAACTCTGAGAACCCGAAGAAAGGAGTTTTAATAAAATAAACAACACACATGTAAATATGATTAAATACGCGCATAATTACCCATCCCATGCGCACAGTTACTGTATAGGTAGGGGAATCGCGCACAAATAAGTTAGTTTACTTTTTGTACCCCAACATATTAATATGTTAATCTAATGAACTTGTTGCTTAAACGCAAAGTAAAATTATTAACGTATCATACTGTTCCTTTAAATTTAGCCTACTTTTTATTTTGGTGCGCACCATTTCCCCACTCTTCCCTTATATATATATATATATATATATATATATATATATATATATATATATATATATATATATATATATATATATATATTAATAATTTTTATGTTACAGTTCCAAACAAAGAAGATTCTCAGTGTTAAAATTTATAAAAATTTCCTTTTAGCTTACATAAAGAATTATAATGTTAATCCACAAAAGGAAGAACCACATTAATGTTTGATTTATCTTTTAAGAAGAAACCACTTACTATATATAGCAGTATTCAGATTCTCACATTCACACCGGTTCTCTGCCTCCGAAGCACACAGGATGTAAAACCTGTTCTCGAAAATAAAAAACCATTTCCGTTGATTTTTTAAATCTTCTCTATTATCGATTTATGTAAGACCACTTTAAACACTCACACAGGCCTTCCTAATGATGGTTAATTGGCTGGTTTGAGTTTACGTCATATTTTTATGCTTTTTTACGACACCGAAATCTCGTTAGGTCCGTATTTTTTACCTTAATCTACTTTGTTTTAATTAGATTGTCAACGTTTCCCTCTAAAATAAGTGAGAAAAAGCGTTACGAGCTACAGCCGGTCATAAAAAGTACAAAGGTGGGACATGAAATATAGCAATAAGCGAGGAGATAAAAAGTCACAGTGGCGAAGCAGAGTTAAAATGGTGAAAAAGCTAAACTATTTTGTTTTTGCCCAAAGCTATTACCTCGTCATGCTTTGCTATATACTGTGTCCAAAATTGGTCGGGAAATTAAAGAGATATTAGAAATTATAAATGAAAGAGAGATGGTTAAATGGGAAAGTTGTGGGCCTTTAAACTGGTAATCTAATGCCGACTGTATTTGGTTTGGTTTTTAAGTTATTTTAAAAAACTTAAAATGTGTATTTTTAGTTTAACCATTTTTATATTTTTTTAGCCTTACCTACTTTGTTTTAATTAGATTGTCGTTTTTTCTAAAATATGTGAGAAAAAGCATTACGGGCTGCAGCCGGTCATAAAAAGTACAAAGGTGGGACATGAAATATAGCAATAAGCGAGGAGATAAAAAGTCACAGTTGCGATCAGAGTTAAAATGGAAGAGATAGAAAGATGGTTAAATGGAATAAGCTGTGGGTTATTCAACAATTAATTTAATGCCGTTTTGATAATAATTAATATCATACATGGCTTTAATAAAAACAAATGGATTAGGTCACAAAATGGTCAACATTGGTTAGTATAATTAACTGATCAGAAAGTTAAAAGAAGTTCTGTATTAAATGAAGACATTTAAGCACAAGAAAATTTTGTATGCCGCCCAAAATTAAAAAAAAATTCGATTTAAAAACAAATATTAGAAGTTAGACGAATAATTCGAGACATAACTTTAGAAATGTATTAAGACGAAATGAAAAATTTTACCAAAAAAAATGTGCTTTTGTGTTGTTTTAGAATGACTGATAGAATGACATATCTCTCGTCTCGTTTTGTTGTTATCATAGACCGACGCTTTTTCACGCATTAGCAAAAACTGCCAATAGACGTTAAAACGTCACGCCGTGTATACAATAAACTTAAATTTCTATTTACATCAAAAACCTAATTTGCAAATATGTTTTCTAGACATCCATGACAAGCTTTATAGCGAACTTCTGTCAATATTTTTGTGTGGTAATCCAGTTTTTAGCTTTGACGAAAGGCCTGTTGGTTGTTTAAAGGGATATTATTTTTGTGTTTATATAGGTTTTAAAGTACTTTGGATTAAACCTGCTTTTAATTTACAACTCAGTTTGATTGATGTTTCTATTTACATCAAAAACCTAATTTGCAAATATGTTTTCTAGACATCCATGACAAGCTTTATAGCGAACTTCTGTCAATATTTTTGTGTGGTAATCCAGTTTTTTAGCTTTGACGAAAGGCCTGTTGGTTGTTTAAAGGGATATTATTTTTGTGTTTATATAGGTTTTTAAAGTACTTTGGATTAAACCTGCTTTTAATTTACAACTCAGTTTGATCTTTTGTTAAAAACCATTATATTTATTCGTCAAAAGCAAGCTTCAACACATATAATAAATAACTTTAACAATTAGTTAAAAAAATAAAGTTACTTCTTTTGGTCATTCATAACTTGTTTTTTCTGTTTCTTAATAAGTAATTTAGTCCTATAAAATCAGGTCCCCAACATCACAATATTTTACAATTAAAGGGTGAAAATGCTGACTTTTTTAAAGTGCTAAAAATAATATTTTACAAATAAAGGGTAGATATGCTGATTTTTCCAAGTGCTAAAATATCAATTATTGTTTTTTGTCCATCAAAATGTTTTATGTGAATGCCTCAATATTCCACTTTACAATCACAGTACCAATTTTATTCTAACAAATGCAAACAAAGTCCAAATTTGAGGCACCCGTATGTACAGCATTACAATCATAATTTATTTCTGGATATTTCTAATTTTGGCAGTTAAACTAATTAACACTTCCATTTTAGAATTTCTGTTAGTATAATGACGTACATTGCAGAGTAATACAACGATTATGAATGTACTTTTTTAGAATTTGGTGGCGAGTATAGTGTAGCGGCTGACTAGCCTCTCACCACAGTAACTCGGATTCGATTCTCGGGTTCTTACATCGGGTTTTTAATAGCTCGTCATCTCAGAGATGGTAATGGCAAAACCTCTGTGTAGTATTCTGTCAATGCCAGGCAGTAGTTATTAAAAAATATCGTCTCTGGTGGCACTACCGGGTTGCATTTTCATATGTTACCGACGGAAAAAGCGCTCGAGTCGCCGAATACCTATCTGTAAGTTGCCGACGTATTTTTGTTTACGTCTGTAACATAAATGAGATGATCCAGACATTTTATTCTTTAGCATGTCAAACAGTTGCAGTAAATATTCGTTACTGATCGTTGATTAAATTCGATATTTCTGTAAGGAAAAATGAGTGAAATTAGCATAAACAATTTCCCTTCTTCTTCCTTAACTTAATTACAGTAAAACAAACTGTTATATTTTTTCCATGTTAATATGCTTTATCAGTTGGGCTATTTTATTCTGTCTATGTTACAGACGTAAACTAGGAATACGTCGGCAACTTAATGAGACGTATTCGGCAAACCGAACGCCTGTTTTTGTCGGTAACATATGAAAATGCTACCGGGTTGCCTAAAAGGTTCTGTGAAATGCAAAAACTTGATGTTTAAGTGCTTGGACAACGTTGATGGAAATGGGACAAATATGGGTTAAACATCTAATAACTTGACATCCACAGTACTCTGGTACTTAGGCAAAAGCCTTCATGGGCTGTCACAAAGATAAAAAAAAGTTATTCAGTATTAGGGTAAATAAAATATTCAACCTTTGCGTAAATAAGATATATTTGAGGGTAATAAAATATTAAATAATAAAGCTTAAATAAAATAGGCGTTTTTTAAACCTCATTAATTAAATAGTTTATTGAAACTTAACCTTATTATTTTTTAAACATCTTAAATTGACCTTTGTGGTCCAACTCGTTATTCGCTGTTTTGGAAATATAAAAAGTAAACATCATTTGCATAAGACAATACAGTCACTATAATTTACACTATTGACGTTAACGATCTTTCTTTCATCGGTATCAAATAAATATAAGTCTTAATATGTGTTTTTTTATTCCAGAGAAAATTAACGAAGTCAGCAGTCACTTAAATACTATCTACTAACGATGTGGAGTTATCAACATGGTCAATAAAATGCTCAATCTCTTCAAAAACAGTTTAAGTAGTCATTTTATAGCTTGTTTTTCAATATATTTCGTTTAGTGCCAAGAAATGTTATGGCGCCACATTGACAGCCTATTGAGGTTTTATTGGGCTTTTATTTTATATTTATATACCACAAAGAAAACATAGTCTCAAGTAGTATTGTGGGAAAACTAAAAACAAGAGATTTGTTTTTTTTGGAAATATACGCAAAAATATATAATACTACAATAATTTCAGTTAAATTCAAAAATATATTACTTAACTTAAGAAATACAGACAAGACCTCAGGAAAGAAAAAAAGGAAGACACAATACGTTCAAAAGTAAAATAATGTAACAAAGAATGCATTTAAATATCGTAGCACAACGAAAACCTTGAGTGAAAAGTAAAAATTATTAATTATATAAAAATAATATTTATTAATAAGCAATTATTTATGTTTTTAGAAGAAGACCTGAAGTAAGTAAACTTACTTAAAAAAATCTCCCAACGCTTTAAGCATACTTATTCCTTCTTATAGGCATGATAACTGTTATTTTAAATTTATTATGTGAAATAGGTTTTATAGAATTTAAAAACATATTTATTTTTAAAATGTAATAAAAGTTTATATTTAATTTTCATTGAAAAAAATTATAAAATAAAAAGCCTGCCATTAATCGGAAAACTCCAATCAAAGGAAATGACGTCACAAGTAGATAAAGTGCATTCAATATCACAAATTTAAGATTGTATTTGACGTGCTTTTAGAGCATACATCTACTAGAGGTAGCGTTACTGCTTTGTAAGCTAATATCCTGTTGGAAAGAGAAACGCACCCCTGTTATTGGTGACATCACGTCTATATTAATAGCGGCGCTGTAATAAAATTAATATTTTATCGATTATTTAAAACATTTTGCTGCAGATAGTAGCAACTGTGCTAAGTATTTCATTCAATAAAATTATTGGTAGCTTTTTATATAATTTGTGTATTTTTCTGTCCTTTTACATTTTTTTAACCAAACTTAGTCTAGTTTTTCCTGGTATTAAATTTAGATATTTCTTTTTAATGGTTAAAAGTTCTGTTATAGACAATATTTCGGTTCCATTGATCCCGTTAGTTGCTTTTACTATAGCGGATAACATATCTATTACATTACTTACTTATAATAAAGCTTTTAAATGATTCTTGAAGTACCATTTATAAGTGATTATGTTTCGATATCACTAATGGATGAAGTTATTTTAAACTATAATAATTTATTTAAATAAAATAAGCAGTTACTGTTATATGAAATAAGTGATTTTCTACCAACTCCAAAATTTTTGTTAGAGTTTTTAAAAAACCAGCAAAAATTAAAAAAAAAAAATTTTTTCTTTTATTACCTAAATAAGCCTTTTTCTATATTTTTTCTTACCAAAATAAAATTCTTTTTTAAGATATGCTAACGAGCGACCTTCGTGGGATTTTAAAAACTTTTAATTTGCCCTGAGAAGTCGTAAAAAATAAATGGATATTAATTCCATTTTTGGAAGCTAGCTGACTTTAAATTAGGCGTTTTAGCTTAAATATAGCACTCTTGAACATTTAAAATATAAAGTTTTTGACCGCAGAAGTGTGAAAAAAAAATATGTTTTCATAGAAATTAGCATGTCATGCACTTTCAAAATATTATAAAATAAACTGGTGGTGCCTTTCAAAATCTGAAAGTAGCAGTTGTTTCCGTTTAAATTAGAAGTAATGGAATACATGTTAATAGATAAACCAATTCATATTTATATTAAGCATCTACATACCAAATTTTATTTTTTAATTTTAAAATGTAAAAAATTATAGGGGGAACCTTTGGTGAGAAATACCAAGTGTATTGCCCTGTTAAAGATAAAGGTCGTATCCATAGTTTTTTTGTAGTAAAAATTTTAGTTATATTTTTTTGTTATAGTGAAAACTGGATATTATTTTGCACTTTTTATTTAAAAAAGTTACGGCAAATATTTGTGTAGGTATTTTAATGCTTTCGTATGCCCAATCTAAGTTTTAAAAGCAAATTTTAAATTTATTTAAATTAAACCGATATTAAATTTGCAGATAGCAGGTCCATGCAATGGCAGTAGATTAAATATAATTTTACAATATTAACATTTTGACGACACCATAGCCTGGCCCAAAATTACCTTCCTACAGCTCTTCTAATAAATTGACTAATTAATGTCGGAATTTTAAAATCAATTACCAGCCGCCCCGGAGCAGAGAGGGATAAATATTGTTCCTTTTTTACCCCAAGCGTCTGTTATTTCAGTTTTTATTTACATTTATTGCAATTTTTCATATCTTACCTTTTCAGAACCCCTCTTTTTATGGCACTGTAAATTTTGTCAGTTTGTCTTTGTTATGTTTTTTTGGAGAAAAAGTTGACAGTGTAATTATATTAAGGGAGGTGTAAAGGCGGATTTAGAACCCTAATTCTGGAAACACAATTTATTTTTATTAAAAAATATAAGATGGTGAATATATTAGCAAATATTGTCCTGACTATTTAGAATTTCAAGTTTGGATATTTTGTTTTGTGAATATTTTTTATTTTTATTCGTCCAAAATATGGTTTTTGCGTTAACAAATAAGAAGCATTTCGCTGCATGGCTATAATGTGGTAATTCTTAAGCTGCGTCCAAACTTACAACAATTCGCCAAACATCCGTCCACACAAACCAACTTATTTGCGCGCTTCTTGATGCAAAAACCGACAATCACCGCGGAATCATTTTCCAAGCCCTTAGAACGACTTGAATTCCGTCCACGTTTACGTCCGTGCTATGTGGGGCTCCGTGGCGCGCTATTCGGCGCGTCGAATTGTTGCAAGTCTGGACGCAGCATAAGGTGCATTTAAATTAGAGCGAACTCAGGCGAACAAACGAATTCGTTCGAGTTTGCACATATTCCCATGCGTGTTTGCATGTTCCAATACGTTTTGCAGAGAACTACATAGCTTTTCCGGGAGTGGCGGCTGAAGGAGCTGTACGGGCGTTTTTTACCCTCGGGGATCGGGAAAATATTCACTCTAAATTAAGGGGCGTCTTTTTTCTGAAGCTAAGCGCTGTGAACAAAGATTCCTCTAATTTGATATTTTTTCCATTGGTGTTAAACACGAGGTACTTTCCAAAATGGCGGAATATGGATCGGCGCGCCGCGGTAAGCGTTAGTTTTTAAAGTGAAGGTTATATGCAAGACCGCAGGTTTATGATATCTCTTCACCGATGAAGCCCTTGAAAGCTTATGATGCGACATCACACATACGTCCAGAATGGGAAGAGCTGGAGAACGAAGCTAAAAAAGCAGCCAACGCCACACTGTTGTTTACGAAGTTAAGTAGAAAGTAAAAGTAAAATGCTCGCGTACAATGTAAACGGCGTAATTTGGTTGCGAACACAAGTAAACCAATTCTTTTTAAAACTGTCGGCAGAAGATACACTTTAAAAAAATGTAATGGACAAATAGGCTAGGAATCTTCTGTTGCCAAAAAACAAAGTGATAATAATAAATCTGTATTTTGGTGATACTGCCTTGTTTAATGTAGTGTTAATTTCGTTGTTTCAATTTAATGTTAACTAATTTTAATTACAAGTTAATGTATGTTTTAGCGGCCGTATTTTTGACCATTTGCATCTTTCACGATAACTAGCATTCTATGATAAATATTCATAAGATGCGAGCGATCGTAAAAGATGCGAATAATTAAGAGTACCGTCGCAAAATCTGTATTGGCACTTTTAACTACCGATGGGAGCGCTGCTAAACGCTAAACAAAGTCGAAAGAAGTAGGTAAGATGCAGGTAGCTAGCTTTAATTCTCTTACGGGCATTAAAATAGCTTAAAATACTATTCCAGTTTCAATACAGCCATAAATTTGTATAGATTTATACGTATTCAGTGTGTTAAAACTCGATTTGTGAGTTTGAGTAGTGCCCTTGATGGTTTAACAGACTTTTTGTTATTGGTGATTAGTTAGGAAAGCGCCATGCAAAACTTTTTCGGAATGAGTTAAGAACTGTTTTTGATGCTAAGCTCAGTATTGTCATACCTCAATTATTGCACTCCCGATAGTAGGTGCACAGTGGAAGGAGAAGAAATCTTAAATTTCAAGCATAATATTTTGATTATACACACGTCTTTTTATTTTAGATGTTAATGGCTCTTCTGATGCCATAATAAATGTTTTAATATAAGTGAAAAGAAATACTTTTTGATTTTAATGATAGCAAAACACACGCATAAGGCTCAAAAACGCGTGTTAAACATAACGAAGTAAATAAATAATATTATATTTATATCCATTTCAATGATTAAATACGTTCGATCAGCTGTTTTCTTAGGTTGCGCCGTTGACCACCAGAGGTCTCATTCATCTTAGAATTCAGCAATACAATTAAGTTTTCCCTGAGTTATATTTTTTTGTCAACAAATTTGAAAAACATTCTTTTTTTTTTATTTTACAAATCTGCCATAACAATAAAACTGCCGTTTATAAGAATATCATCATTTGAGTATGACATGACTTTTGATTCGTTTGCTTGTGTTCGTTCTAATTTAAATGCACCTTTAAGAGGATGGCTTTCTGTAAAAAAAAGCAGCAGAAGCAAGGTAAAAGATTTAAAAAATCCACGAAAAACCTAAAAGAGTCTGCGTTTTTTAATAAATTAAAAACAAAAAGTTTAAGCTCTACTCGAACCCGCCTAACACTACCAAATGACCAAATTTTTAAACAAAAAAAAATTATCTTCTTGGCAATTAATTGAAAAATGACAGAGCTTAACCTACAAAAGTAGAACATAATTCTCAAACAAACTAATTTAAAAGTTTTCTGTTAAAATTTCCTTATCAGAGTAAATTCCCGAGGAATTTTATATACCTTCGCCGGGATAAACGTAATTTAAACAGGATAAAGTTAAGTATAAGCAGGAAACTCCCTAGACTTTGGACTGTTTATGGCGTGGAAGAAAGTAATATTACAGTAGGACGCGCTTAGAAATTTAGAGCAGCTAGACCTTCGAAAATTCCTTAAAAGCTAGACGCGAATAGTATCATTGTAACGTATGGCACATAAGTTTTGAGAAACAATGCTACAGGCTTGATCAACGAAATTACAAAATTTGAATAACATCTTAATACTAGTGGTGGTTAACTATATATCTTTTGAAACTATGATAATGAATCTACAAAACTAATAACTGACCATGGTCCTTATTACCACGCAATTTAGTTAATAATTAGTCATTTTTTTTTGTCATACTAGCTCATAAAAATGTAATGACGTCATGTTTTGAAAACCCGCCAGAAAAATTTTGTGACATTATATGATTCGTGTTAAAATCCAACCGAAATATCATATGACAGAAAAATAAGACTAATAATTTTACAAAATTGAAATAGAAAAAAACTCTACCGATAGATGGCGTAATGGACAATAAACTATTACGTTTATTCACCATCTTCGCTTTTTATCGCCTACACCGGCACCGTACCGATGAGACAAAAATAGTTCGAGACCGGTCTGAAAAAAATATCTTCGGCTAGTGTAAAAATCTCATCTCCAGGTTGAACAGTGTCCCGAGAGATGCGACCTTGCATTACTTGCTTGCAAGGAAATTGCAAGCAGTAAGAAGTTTTTTTCTATTTCAACTTTCAAATAAAATATCATATCATTTTAGCTTTTGAAAAAAAATATGCGTCTATCTTTCGTCATCTTAAAGACGTCATTAACGTGGCGTCTTCTGTCTCTGACTTAGGGAGGTCAATTTAACGTCATTTTGTCGTCATCTTATGACGTCTTTGCTGACCAAATGCGACCAAAAATTACTAAAAAGAGACGTCAATAAGACATCAGCTTGCTGCTTTGGTTCTTATCTATGAGCATAAACACGGTCAAGTCACCTGAACTGAAAGCTCGCGAGTAAGTGCAACTGTGTGTATGCCGAAGCGAGAATGCGAACCCAGTCAAATTTATAGTATCAGTCTTACTCGTAGACTTGCTTTCTAGCCTACCACGGGGTAGGAGAAGGCATGCCTCACCGAGTGTATGTCTAAATAGGCGATCTTTAGGTTCACTTTTGCCAGAATTATTGTTGTTTATTTTAGGTTTACCCATTCATTATCATAAATTTTTAAACGCAGTAACAATCAATAGTGGGACTTCATGATAAGAACCCAAATAACACCTTTTTAGGGGTTTTCTTTTGATAAGTCTACCACGAACATTTAAACAGCTATATATGAAAGCGGCCCTTTAACCCAGGTTGTCAATGTCAAATGTTTCGAATGCCGTACTGGATAAATGCGTATTTTTTGTGAGACGAGTTTACGATAATGTTTTACATGCAATTACATTGTTTCAAAGATGGTAAAAGTTACAGTAATGAAATCATAAGGCTCAAACACATGTTCGGCTATCGGACTAGGCGGGTTTCGCGACCCTTGCAATGTATGTTTAAGAATTTCATGTAAAACATTGTGGTAAACTTGTCCGGCAAAAAAGTGACGCGTTCGCCCAGTCCCACACCCAAAACATTGACATTGACAATTTTTTTTTTTTTATAAAAATGCTTGATTTTTTCTCCATCTTTGTCTTGACGCCAAATCTTACTAATGATTGACCAATGACCCAATGTTAATAAATCAAATTACCGTTTATTGTAACCAACAAAAACTTCTAAAATTTTTCGCAACCTGTCTAAAACGACCTGTGTGTTATTCAGTAGTACATTCAGAAAAAAAGTTTCTCAGACTTTAACATTCGTTGCAATTTTCAAAATATAATAATTATTTTTTTTAATATGGCGTTTCTGTATTTAATGTTTTATTGCAGGGGCTAATGTTTTTGAGTAATTATAAATGTTCATAGGTATAATTTCGTTACCTAGTCTAATGGGTATAACGCGGAAATTGATAGAGGATGACTTTTTAGTGTTTTCATCATATTCATTATAATTTTTCTTAGTTTTTACTAATAAAATAGGGTTAATACGTTTTTTTTTTATTAATAAGGTTTACTTACATATTACAGAAACATTGTTTAAAAATGCAATTAAATGTTGATATTTTTTAATACCAAACTATTTGTATCTGATAATAAAAAATAATAAGTCTGGCTATTTAAATATTACCTACTGTATATTATTTACCAAAACACTTTTTTATTCAGGTTTTTTCATTAAACTTTTTGTTTTTACTAAAAATTATAGGACAACATAAACGGGCTACCTCGTACACAAAAACCAGTAAAACAAATATATGGGGAAAAACAATTCGAAGCCGCCCGAACATCGTAGCACTTGTTAATTGATTTTTAAAATTCCAACAGAGGAGCGCCCAGAGCAATTTTTAATGGAAACTGAAAAGTTCGCTAAAACCACACCTAAACCCCGTTTTCGCAAAACCAAGATAAAACTTTTTTGGTTAAATTCTGCATAAATAAATAAAATAGCTAATATTGGCGATCATTAGCTTTTTAAATTAAAGATTAAGTAGCTGGTAAAAAGGCATAATAGACGTAAAAACTACCGCAACTCCTAAAATACCTTTTTCACGACCGCTAGAAAAAAGCTGTTTTTTTATCGTTAACATGAAAGTAAAGTCCATTTACACTACATAAAGTGTTAAAAAGGAACTTTATTTCAACACTTTGACGCCTTTTTTACACTCAAGGTAAGTATATATCATTTTTTAAATATTCCTAAATACATAAGTGCATAATTATAAAGGGGACTATAAATGTGTTTTAAATAAAAAGGGAGGCTATGATTTTTTGTTGCAATTAAATGGCCGTGCAACAAAAATTAAAATTAACTTATGAGTGTAATTAAACAAAATATGTATAGAATGTTAATTTGAGGCATTTTTTATACACATTACACATTAGGGTGTCGGTAATAACCAGAGAATCATAAAAAAAAAAGATTATGTAGATCCGGGCAGTAGAAGTCTCTAATAAAATGTCTGAAAATTGCGGCTTTGCGTTTAAAAATGTAAATTTTCAATAATTTGCATTAAATTTATTTGCAAACTGCCAAAGGGACACAAAAACTTAAAGAAATAGTGGCAAAATCAATCAGTTTATGTCGTCTTTGCTGATACATTGCATACATCTATATTTAACCAAAGGGTAGTAGGAAATAAAACAAAACACTAATTTTAAGTTATCTTTCTTTCTTTTCTCCCGTTAAGTTGTTAAAAACAGGGAGGTCCGGGAAGCCCCGCTCAGCGGGTAACGATGTTCACCGTCATAATTCTAAACGCAACCTCTAATAGATTCGATGTCTATCACTCAATACAATAATTAAAGCTAACTTAGCTTGAGTAATAATTTGCATCATTAAGTTTATATCAACATATAGGTGATTGATTGTATTTTGTTATGCATTCTTATAATATTATGTTTTGTAAAGTTTTTTGAAAAAATTGCAATTTTAAAGTAAAAATTGCATTATCGGGTAAGCGCCCAGAGAAAATTCCTCCAAGGTGGTTGCACCAAACCTTATATTTGCCATTTAGCTGGGTAGATATTTAAAACTTAATTAAAAATAACAATAATGTTTTTATTTCAAATATGTTTATAAGGAATGTAATAAAAATATTGTATTTTATTTATATTAGATTTTACCTTTTAGGCCCAGTTTTTAAGCTTGCTCAAATTAATTTTTACTGAACTGAAGTCGGGCGTTTAAACTTTCCGTAAAATCTCAATTTTTTTTTTTTAAATTTATTCACACTAACAGTAATATTGAGATTTAACCGAAAGTTCAAAGGCCTGACCTCAGTTCAGTAGAACTAAGTCCTGCTTTGTAAAACTGGGCCTTAGTCTTACACCCATAATTTGATTATTTAGAAGAATCTGAAAGTCTAGGACTTATAATAAACATTTATAAGATAGTGTTTTATATACTGCTCTAAAGTAGTGTATTAAAAAGTAGTAATTTATCTTTATGTTAAAAATTAAAAAACATCATTTTCTTTAACGGTCGTGAAAAAGAACTTATTCTAAGGTAATTTAATTAGTACACCTAAAAATAAATCTACACTTTCAACATTACTTTGATTGTGTAACTACCTAATTAGAGTCCTGATTTCTGCTGGTATTTTACGTAAAATCAATTAACAAAATATCTTGTTTCTTCACGAAACATCTGCTTTACGCAGTTTTATTGACATTCCTTGTCGAATTTCAGTGCTTTTAGGGATCTCTTTTAACATTACTTTTTTGTACGTTGTCTTTGTTACAATAAGAAACAAAAAAATACAATAAAATTAAATTAAAAAAGGAGAAAATACTCCAACAAAAGGTGTTAAGTTTATGTTATTATCGGTAATGTACAAATACATTCAAAAGAGCAGAGGGTAATATAAATGGTATAAAAGTACTTGGTTTTTATAATATTTATTACACTTTTGTAAAAAAAATAAATTAAAATCCCATTTTTTCAGATAGTTTTAGGGATTAACTAAAAAATTTGGACAAAATGGTGAAGGATTAATTAATGTTAAAATAAAAAGCAACATCAATAACATAGAACAGACTTATCATATTTATTTCTATCAGTATTCTTTACTCATAAGAAAAGTGTATCACATGTTAGCTTTGTTTTAATAAAATTATGGCTTTAAGTTCTAGATAACTTTAAAATGTAGCATGTTTCTAAAATATTGTGGTTTTAGTAGCGCCATTTTAAAATGAAGGACAAATTATAAAATGTAAAAGTCATAGTCAAATATATATTTTTTTAAATAATTTGTTACAATTGTACATTTTAAAATTGTCGCTGCGTTTTCTTTATAAAAAAAAAGGTTTATACCTTTTTATTAATAACGCTGTACAGCTAAAAAACTTTTACAAAGTTACCAGGTTTATCGGTACTTTGTAACTAATATTTCCTACAAACGTAAAAAACTGAAGTGCCTAAATATATTTCTGGAAAAAACATACCAATTTAAAAGTTTTTCCCTGAGATTTCGTTATTAGGGTAAATTTACCGGTAAAACTTATATACTTTGTTAGAAATAAATCAAATTTAATAAGTTAGGGCTAAGTTTTTAGTATTTGTTATGTTCTTCAAGTTTTAATTTAAACTTTAAAATGCTGCATGTAAATTCAAAAAGAAATTTTAAAAATAAAATTGCATTTTAAAACTAGTTGAGTAACTTGTTATTAATCATACCTTTTATAAACGATTATAGTTTTAAAATTTTAATATTTTTTCCAAGAAAATTTTTATTTATAAAACATAGAAATTAAAATTAACACTACACTACCGTAACCTTTACAACGTTGATATACATTTACAGGTGTCCCAACCCCTTTAAAACACGAAATTACTTCGCCCCAGTACCTGGTGTCTACTTATAAATTTCCACCCCACTTAAAATTTTAATTTTTTATCGTACAAATTACATAATATTATTAATTAATAAACGTAATTCTATAATTTCTAAATCACTTATCAGATATTCATCATATTTTAAGATATACAGGGTATGACAAGATATATGATTTTTTAACTGGAACACTCTGTATTTTAATGGCCATATTTCCAAAACCATTAAAAATTGACATATAATATATGGTAGTTTTGTAACCCATTGAAAATATCTTTATTCAAAATTAATTCAATATGCAAGGTCTTTGTCTTACCCTGTATATCTTAGACGGTATTTGGATGCCCATATTTCAAAACTAATATAGAGACATACATAATATTTTTTAGCTTTTAAATTGTCTTATTAATGGTAAAATAATAAAAATAGCGTTCTTTAAAAATATATACATACTTTGTATAGTATCCTGTATATCATAGGATATATTAATAAATAAAATTTAAAAAAACAAACATGCAAAACGGTTTAATGGTATGTACTAAAAGCTAAAAAATAATTTGGTAAGTCCTAGCTACCAGATCGCACCAATCATCTCATCAATCTAGGGTATTGATTAGACAAATAATAAAATCGTTGGGTGTAGCGTATTCAGTGTAAATATTATGATAAAAATTTTACGTGCTCAACGATTCTATTATTTGTCTGATCAATTGATGAAGTGGTGTGATCTGGTAGCTAGGACTTACTGACTTATTTTTAGCCTCTAGTACATAACCTTCATCATTTTTAGTGTAACAAAAACGTCTAATATTTGGTTTATATAATTTGGTTTTAATTTTTAGTTTGTTGTTAGTTTATATTTCTCATTCTATTAAGTTCATTTATTTCAGAATGAGCTCTATTCTACCAATAAAGCCCTTTTATTAGATACTTAATTGTGGAAAATATCTAATCTACCATTTTGTATAGGCGGCCATCTTGGATTTACACTCATGAAGAATGTATTATATTGTATTGTTATTTAAAGAGTGTGTACCAAATTTCAGATCGAGCTGTCGTCAGGAAGGGGGTCAAAACCATAGATAACTTACATTTAGATCCGCAGTGGCAAGAAGCATTTTTCGGATTTTTACGACCTCGCGCAGTAAACAAATGGATGGGTGGACGAACATGCGCACTTAAAAGCCATGGCAAAATACAAACACCGGCTCCCCGTACCCTTCGTCCGCGGTCTGACCGTGACGCTCATTAGCTACCGTACTTCGAACAGAAAACCAGGACGCCGTCGACAAATCCTTTCCGAAAATGCGGATAGTCTGTTTGGCGTCAGGTGCGTTTACCCTTATTTTGCTTGCGCACAAACCGGTTTTTTGGCCCATGAAATGTAACTTTTGTTTCGCGCAGGTTATAACATTGGCAATCCATCGAGATCAGTGGTCAAAACCCAATGACTAAATTAGACCCAAACAAGTAAATAACAAATAAACATGTTAATCTAAGTAAAATATCAAATTAGTGATTTAAAAACTACAAAATTAAAAAATACAATAATATTTTGTTTTATTTCTGATAAGAAATAAAGAAGTTATAAAAGATGTAAATTTATAACTTGACAGTCGGTACAAAAGAAAAACTTAAAATAGAAAGTTGTTATGTGTAGAACACCTATTTCATTGACAGTTAGTATTATTAGTAAATATACAAGGACAAGGTATCTTAAAAACAAAACTATTATTGTTAAGAAGTTTTTTTAATGAAACACTCTGTATATTTCACCAAAAAATTTGACTCTTTATTAAAGTCTCCATCGAAAATTCCGTCAATTATTACATTACATCAATACGAGAAAATTCCTGCAAAATAATTAATTTTAAATTAGTTTAAATCTTTATGCACAGATAAAAGTTTTTTTTAAGTTAAATATAACAGTAATTAAGATTTTATCTAACCAAAAGTTAGCCATAAAACCCACGGGATGTTAAAGGTAAGTAGATTGCAGTTTCAGTCCACGAACTCGACACAAATTAAAACATTCCTCTGAATTTATTTCTTGCAGGGTGAGTCTGGGTTACAATTGTAAACAGCAACATGCAAAATTACCGCCGCATATTTACTTAGCAACTACAACAACCTACTTCTTTAAATTAAACCGGCATGGTAAAATATTTAGCAGGAATAAACATTCTATGCTGCAGCGCTCTGGTTTTGCCTATGCATGCAAATATTTGCTAAATTATTCTGATTTTATGTTATATTTCGTAAAGAAACGCCACCTCCCTTTATGAGATTATGTTTATTTTAAAAGTTTATTAGCTTTCCTGTACATGTTTTTGCAGTACAAGGTTTGCTGTTTATTTTCCAGTTTAAGGTTTTGGTAAGCAAGAGGCTTATTGGAAGACATATTTTAACAAGGGGTATTCCTTACTTATTGGCCTCTTAAATATATCAGGAATATCAATATCATGTACCTTTTACAAAGAAAGATGTTGTAAATAAAACGTTTTTGGAGAAATTTTTAGCAAAAACCATTATACTGAGTTGTGTGGCCTTCCATTGTTTTTGTTTTAATTATTTACAAAACGTCTTTGAAATCTTCTGTCTCTCTTTATTTTTAAGTGTAAAATATTTTAGTTTCTGAAGCAACTAAGTTTATTCAGGGTGTTTAAGCATAAGATTTTGATCCTTTAATGTGTATATATTTGGGTAACTCTAAGAGGAAATGTTCATTTAAATAAAACTATATCCTAAATTTCCTTTTCTACGACTGTTCAAAAATGGATATGTCGCAATTAAATGGTTATTTTAGGCAAATAGTTTTTATCTAGGCAAATGCTTTCTGTCTGTGTGTGGTATATTTTTATTTTCAAATGCTAATTGTCTAGGCAAATGTTGTTTGACTAGTCAATTAGTATTTGATTCTATTTGCCTAAGCAATTTTTAGACAAATGGAAATAGAAATATTTGCATAACCAGATGACCATGGAAAACTCTGACATTAAAGGGGTCATGGTTAGTTCGGGTTAGTTAAATCTTTTTTTAATTCAATAATGAAGCGAAAAGATTTAACTAACTAGGACTAACCATGACTGCCCCAACGTGACCGTCTATAGCGCTTCAAACCATTAAATTGCCCGCGCTTTTGCTTTTACTCTAGTGTGCAAAACATACTGTACGCCATATTATGTTATTAAATATATCACAGCCATTTGTCTAACAAGAACCATAACGTTTACCTAGACAAATGACTTTTAAATAAAATATATTTTTATGTAATTTGCCTAAACAGAAAGCATTTGCCTAAAATAACCATTTGCCTGCAACATCTATACATTATTAATGTGATTTTAAACAGGATATTGTGCTTATTGCTTACGGCCATTCACCCACCATCAATTACTCACGGCCGTCATAAAGTTAAAGTCATTTTTTTTAATCACATATAAATTCGATTAAAAATTTGCTCTTAGGCTATAATATCGCGTTTCCTATACTGGCAAATAATTTGTCACAAATCGGAAACAATAATTAATGTATTGTTTGTATAGATTTAAATCCACAAGAAAGTTATTTTGAAAATGTTTTTCCGTGGTTAATCAATAGTAGTAAGTATAGTATGCTAGTCGCTCAGGGGATACCTATTTAAAAAAATGTGCAACAGAAAATGCTTTAAAATGTTTAGCTGGGCATCCCAAGCAGCAAGCTGACGTCTTATTGACGTCTCTTTTTAGTCATTTTGGTCACATTTGGTCAGCAAAGACGTCATAAGATGACCACAAAATGACGTTAAATTGACCTCCCTAAGTCACAGACAAAAGACGTCCCGTTAATGACGTCATCAATGACGTCTTCAAGATAAAAAATTGACTCATATACTTTTTTAAAGCTAAAATGATACGATATTTTATTTGAAAATTGAAATAGGAAAAAACTGCTTACTGCTTACAATTTTCTTGCACTGCAAGGTCGCATCTCTGGGGACACTGTCCAACCTAGAGATGCAGATTTTTACAAGCCGAAGATATTTCTTTCAAAGCTAATTGAGATCTCCAACTGCAGACCGATCTCGAACTATTTTGGTCACATCGGTACGGTGTAGGCGATAAAAGCGAAGATGTTGAATAAACGTAGTAGTTTATTGTCCATTGCGCCACCTATCGGTAGAGTTTTTTCCTATTTCAATTTTGTAAAATTATTCCCTTTTTTTCTGTCATATGATATTTCGCTTGGATTTTGACACGAATTATATAATGTCACAAAATTTTTCTGGCGGGTTTTCTAAACATGACGACCATTAGATTTTTATGAGCTAGTATGACGAAAAAATGACGTCGAAAAGACGTCATTTCAACGACGTCAAAAACATGTCATTAAAATGACGTAATTATTTTGGTCTGATGACGTCCTATGACCAAAATGAATTAAAAATGACATCATAACCTCGCCCAAGACACATCCAAAAAAAAAAAATAATAATGACGTCAGCTTGCTGCTTGGGATCATAGGTATATTAAAAAATTATAAGTTATGTATTTGTGTATTTTGAAAGCTAAGTAATTTAGGATATAAGTTTATTTTAACTTTTCTTTTTACAAACACCTAAGAATTTACACCATTTAAAATTCGCATTTAATTCTGAAGCACCCAGTGTATTAGCTACGGTAAACGCAGCAATTTAGACTCTGTATTATGGGACGTGTATTTCTAATCTGTGGTTACATCCCTATTCTGTTGTTACTGCACCATATACAATAGGTGTTTTTTTTGTATTACCGCCTCAACGATAAGGAATCAGCAACTTTATTTCCAGACAAAACCTTTTTAGAAAACCTTCTGTCACAAAAGATCAAGAAACCCCAAAATGTATACTCTGGTTTATTATTTGCTAGGCAGAAAACAACCCTTGAGGCAATGTAATTTTCGTTATTACCTTTATATATACATTTCCCCTGCCTTATTCTCCATCATGTAAATTAAACAGCACCTTTTATTTTCTTGGCCCTTATTGTGTTTTACCGGGAAATTTTAAGGGCTCGTTTTGTCAGAGCTTTTAACCGAAGCTGAAACCCTTACATGAGGCTGAACGCTACGCCATGAAACCCCATAGTAATTGTTCCACGGTGGGTAATGGATTCGTCGAACAATGTAAATGTGGTGTAATTAAACCGGTAAAAAATCAAGAAGTTTTTAAGGTTATACAAATAAAAAGTTAAATACTGTTCAGGAGACATTTCTATAAAAATATGTCAGTAGCGGCTCTTAAAGAAGGGATCTGATAAGCTAGCTAACTTACAGAAAAAAAATTAAACGTACAAGATATTGTCATAATAAATTTGTATAATTCTCCCTCAGTAGCGCAAAGTTTTTAATCTGTAACTCAGAAGCTCAGGTTCGATGCCCCCGTTGTGTGTTACTTACCGTTTACGATTTACAAGATTATTACTGTTTGTTTATTGGCTTTTTATCGATATCCCTTCTAATAATTGTTTAAATATTTTTTTTTATAATTAAACTTTAAAATCCATAAATTATGACAACTTTAGTCTAAGCTTTTTTCTAAAATTTTTTTAAGTTCAATGTTTTACTACCGAGCACAAGGTACGAGTACGAAGTATGAATAGTGTAATACCTGGCCAGATGTTAGCGTTTAACCACCCAGACACAGGATTTTTGAAATTAACGCGTTATAACTTCGAAATTAATACTTTTAGAGAAAAAGTTAAAAATAAAAGTTATGGAAAATTTATTGATTTAAAAGTTTAGTTATAAGCAAATTATTGTTTGAAAAATTATTAGAAAAGATATTTTAAGATAACAAAGTCAATAAAAAATGAGTAATAACCTTATAAATCGTGAACTGTAAGTGATGGTTCAAACGGTTTTCCGCAAAATACCGCCACTTTCGTTTGCCTTATTTGTAAGTGTTTTGTGTTTTTATATGCATTACGTCATTCTACACCTACTTATAAAAAAACTCTCGCCTTATTATGCAAGACAAAATCCTCTCTTCCCTTCGAAGAAGAATGACCTTATTTTTGAAAAATAGACTTGATGTGTACTTGCTCGAGCAGTAGGGCTAACATTTGGAAAATTTCTTTGTTTGCTTTACAAAATATCTTACTTGAGCGTATTTCATAAAAAAGCACATATATTTTTTGTAGCTAAATAGAAGCTAATATACTTAATGTTTGGAAATATGCAGAACATAAAAGTTAATGGGATGTTTCAATGTTACAAAATTACAGTCGTTTTTAAAAGGTCGGTTTGTTGATCGTAAACTGAAAAAAACTTTACATGGGGACTGACTTATCGTTAGGACAAATTGACTGAAATGGCTATAAGATTCAGAAAAAAGATGATAAAATCAATGTCCCTGTCTTTATAACACATGTTAGTTTAGTTTTTAGTTGTCTGCAATATTTTGTCTACAATAAAATGAGTTTATGATGTATGATAAATCCATCTTTATGAGTTTAAATAATAACAGTTATACATTTAGGTAACAAGTGCATAGGGTAATAAATCATATAATAAATGATAAATAGGCATGAGTTGCATACAATTTTTTTTTCTTCGACTTTATAAAATTCTCCCAAATTACCAGTTTCTGTATAATTTATTTATTTACACCTTTTAATTTAATTTAATTTTTGCAGCACAGCTATTGTAGGTATAACAACAAAATATTTTAACCTCGTTTTTTTTTTAAAAGACAATTATCCCCTTTATTAATATTATTTATTAAATTTTCAGACCACGTCCCCACATTCTAACTAGTGCTGAAAGTGCCACTGTCCGCACGTGTAAGGAACGCTTTTATTTCTACGAGCGTAAGAAAAACATAAATGTAGAATGTGGCATTATTCAAGTTAATAGCTGAATGAAGGAGTTTTTTTGTGTAAATTTTGGTGTCTGCGGAACGTGTTTCTTTCACCTCTTGAGCTGACTTGACCAAGGCAAAATTTTCTTTTAAAGATAAACTGCGATTTGCTAATACGTACGTCTATGGATCGATAGTTTTGTATTTCTCCGCACTAGTGCGGAAAGTGACACTTTTTGAACTAAAATGCGTGCGGAAATGTAAACTTTTTGCACGCGAGTAGAAAAATTATATTTTATGGAAAGCTTCTAGATTTAAAATTAAAATAATTTATCAAACAAAATATAAAATTTGTTAGAAATATGACAGTAAAGTCAATCTAAAACTTTGCTGTTAACTTTAAGCTTAAGTTAAGCGCTATTTAGGACAGGGATAAACCCTTTAAATGGCATTTGCTTGTCTCTGTAGAAAGTAAAACGAGGGAACGAAGGTTGTTTTGATTAAAAGTTAACCTCAAAGTTTTACTTATATAGGCCGGCACGTCGAAAATGCTACTTTTTGCTAAAGTCATTATCAAAGTTTCGTTCTATCCGAAAGTTTTGGGGAAAAAGGTTATTATACTCTTAGGTGAATGAGAATTTCTTTCTGTTTTATGTTGGTTTATTATATATGTTTAATGTGTTGATTTTTTTGGGTGTGTAGGTATATGTATTTTTTACGGGAAGCTAGTAAAAACTGACTGTTGTTGTACCGCATAGGACCGATATTAAGAAAACCAGTTTTTTAAGAATCAGCATTCCTAATAGGGTAGAGGTACGTTTTGTAATGATCTAGTAATACGTCTTTTGTTTACTAATTCCAATAAAAAAATTAAGGGCTTTATTATAGCCCGTAAGCGGTGGAGTTCCGTTATTTTGTTAAAGCTGAAAGTTTGTCAGTGCATGCACCCAACATAGGTAGAAGCGATGAAAAGTTATAAAGTTTGACTCACAGTAGCTTTAAAGGGACCAGGTACCAAATGTTAACGAATTGAAAGTTAAGTTTCGCCATTTTGTAAAAGCTAAAATTTGGATATGTTACTTGGGTACCTATAAGAACATATTTTCTTAGTCGTCAGATAGTTCTGACAGTTCCAATCCCTTGGGGTGGACCTATGGTTCAAGAAAGTTAAATAATTCTGTTATTTAACAAGATACGACAAAACGTCTGATATAAAAGTTGTAGGGTTTCCAAATAGGCATGCCTTAAAAATATTTTAATGTATACAGAGTGTCCCAAAAAATTAATTTAAAAACCACACAGCAATAACTTTTTTTGGGACACTATGTATTCATCGAAATATTTTTAGAACATGACTATTTCGAAATCCTACAACTCTAATTTAATTCTTTTGTTAAATCTTGTTAAATAACCGATATATTGGCCTTTCTCGGACCATTGTGCCCCTCAAATAAGTTGGTCTGCCAAGGGGTTGTAACTGTCAAAACTGTCTGGCGACTAAGAAAATATCTTCTCATAGGTACCCAAGTAGCCTATAGAAAATTCAGCTTTTTTAAACTCAAAGCCCAACGTTAAGCGTCAAGATGCAACCATTTTTCTTTTATGTGAGTTTTTGATCGCGTTATAAAACAGACTGACTCTAATTTATCTATTTTATAATATTTTAATATTTGTGGTTACATAATTATTAAATGAACCGATCCAGCATGTTCTACTCTAAGAGGAAAAACTCACGTTTCAAAAACACACCTATTAAACTTGAAGCCCCACGTTGAGCTCCAAGTTGCAACCATTGTTTTTTTTATGTGTGTTTTTGAACGAGGACTCAAGTTTATCTTAAGGTAAACTTAGCATTTTCTTCACTGAGAGGAAAACTCACATTTCAAAAACACTTATTAAATTATTAAACTGTAGCGTCATGTTGAGCGCCATTTTTTTAAATGTGGTGTTGAGCATAAAACAGACTGCGTATAAAATAAACTTAAAGCCCCACAGCTTGTAACTATACAGTGTGGACGTAAATAGTCCCCCCTTGCAACAATCAAGATGACGGAAAGGCCCCATCTTAGCAAAAAAGTTAAATGGAAAGGGGGTCTTGAAACAACCATTTTAAAGCTTCAGACGAGTACTTTACAAGCCTAGAATATAAATTCAATACCTTTACTTACTACAAAATAAAGGTACTTTAAAAATTACCTAAATACCTGATTTGGATGGCCATATTTCTGAAACTTATAGAGTTAAGATGTACTTAATGTGGTATTTTCCTAAAGCTCTTTAAAAGATCTTTCTAAGGTGATACTGATAATAATACACAGGGTAGGACAAAAAGCGAATATTTTTTTTATAAAGAATCCCTGTACATTATATCATTATTAAAAAGAACTTTGAAAGACCTCTAAAAAATTAAACATTAAGTACATCTAACTTTATTACTTTCGGAAATATGGTCATCCAAATCAGGTTTTTACGTAATTTAGAAAGTGCCGCCATTTTGTAGTGTACAAAGATATTAACTTTATATTCTAGGGTTATGAAATTCTCGTCAGGACCTTTAAAATGATTTGCCACAAGACCCCCCTTCCATTTAATTTTTTTCTCAAGATGGCGCTTTTCCGTAATCTTGATTGTTGCAACCATCATTTTTACGTCAAATAGTAGTTTATATCCTCCCATTAGTCATACCCAAACTTTATAAAGAAAACATTAAGGATAGGTTAGCAGGGGAGGGGGCTCTTTATGTCCACGCTGTATGGTGTCTTTTGCTAATTGTGGATTTTCAATCGCAGAGTAAAACAGTCCGGTTTATTCCTTTTTCTTCTTCAGTCTTTATTAAATGAATCTAAACAATTTGCATGTTTTGTTCCCTTTTTAAATAATGTATAATTTCTTATTTTAATTATTATATATATGTTGAGCAGACGTAGACTTTACAGGTTGTATTATATTTATACATTATTAAAAATATCAAGACAATGTATATTAGAACAGGTTACAAAACCACAAGAAGACCGTTTTAAAAAGCTGGTATCCGGTGGTTTTTTGTTTCACCTGCTGCACTTGTAAGGGGTTTCAATTTTTAAGGGATATCAGTCACGGTTAGTGGCTGTTGCGACCCAAAGTAAGTTTATTATTTTTCTGTTTCTTTTTTTCTCACATCCTGTCTGTCAAGACGGATATAAAATTTGGTGTGGCATAGGTGGGTTCTTTAACATCTGGGTTAATGAACATAATTTAATCTCGTATACGGGGGATATGAATAAGTTCTAAGAAGCTATAAAAACATTTTACTTAAATTTTTAAAGTTGGTATGTAATACACCGATTATTACATTCTTGCAGATAACACTAAAGCCATGTACAGACTTGGATACAATCGGGACAACATTGTTGGCCGACTGTATCTTGTTCAAAAAAATTTTCAGCAACAAAGTTGGCCAACATTTGCAGATACAAGTGCTTCGTGTACACACTAGTTTTAAAGCTCGTACAAACCTGCCGATGTTTTCCATATTAAATGGAAAACAGGCGTCTTACCGATTCCTTGGATGAAAACGCCCACGCATGTTGCCATGGCGTTTGCAACAAGTCGGCCGACCGATGTGCAACATTCAAGATACAGTTGACCAACAAATGTTTTCGCCGATTGTACCCAAGTCTGTACGTGGCTTAAGGGAAAAAATCATGTTTTCGAATCTTTATAACAGTCTAAACGTTTTTATCCAGCCTAGTAGAGTATTAGGTACCTTGAGTGACAAGTTTTTAAATTATTTTTACTTTTTCTCAGTTTGGTCATTGATATTTAGGTATGAAAACATGCATGTATTGCTTTTCGCGGCATCTATAAGGCAACTCACTAGTGCCACCACGGATATTATCAAATAATATCTAATACTCCTAACCAGAACTAACCTTATTTATATAATTTTGATATATAACTAATGTCAATCCGACCTGACATAAAGCTAGATCATACAGACGCGAAAAACGAATTGCGAAACACAAATTTCATTTTATTGGTCAATTGGAGATAAAAACGAAAACACCTGACCCACAAAAGTAAAATACACGCAATTACACAAAAAACCTATTAGCTAAATGACAAATAAAAATATTTTAACATTACATTTTCTACCTTGCTTGTTTAAACATCCAGCATAGCTAGCATATATCTACTAGAGGCAGCGTTGCCTGAAAAATAGGTCTAGTACTTTTGTCTTTCGCGATCCTGACCACCGCGGAAGTGCACTCTTTCGACATAAAAAATATATCTTATCGATCTACAATTGACGTACGTAATCGGTGTACATACATAAAAAAATACTGGTTTTAAACACATAACCTCCCCTTTTTCTAAAGTCCGTTAATAAAAAATAGTTCCGGAAGTGCATGGTTTCCTACATACACAAAGTTAAGTTTTTTTTAAACTTCGGTTTTGCATTAACTACCCAAATATTCCTTATTAAATTTTAATAAAATTTAGCAAATTACTTACTACTTACAGTAGTAAGAGGTTTATTTAGCCTAAGTTTGATTACATTTATTAAGTCAATTAAATTGGCGAGTGTCACTTAAAAAAAATGTAGGTAACAATAAATGTACGTCACTAACTTCAGTGCAATTTCAGTCTTTTCATTAAATAAACATAAAATAAACATAAGAAGAATTTTCTTTTAAACATTATTTTTTATAAAATGAATTTTCAATATTGGTACAAAGCCAAGCAATAGTAAATTAAATACTAAAAATATTTAAACTTATAAGTTTTACGAAATTAGGTGTTTTTAAAATTAAATATAATTTTTGGGTAGTTTTGAGATATACAATTAAGTAGATTGTATTGTTTTCTATATTAAAAACTACTCAAGGTAGAAAAAATGCTTAGGAGAAACTGAAATGAAACAAGCTAATGCTAAATTAACTATCCCTTTAATGAAATAAATAGCAATTGCCAAATTTTAATAAATGAAATAAGAAATCTTTACATAACAATAAAGAAATCATAGTTCAAAAGACATACTCTGTAAGTATCTTGGAAACAATGCATTTCTGGACGTATGATTATATTACCTTTTTTTTTTAAATTAGTCCATGTTTAAGCCATTAAAGTTTTTAGCCTAATTAGAAAACACTATGTTTTATAATTATATTTTTACTTTAAAATAATGCATCATAACAATATTGACTCGAAGCGCCTTATTGTATTTATAAATAATAAATAAATAAATAAACATATAATAAGTCTTTAAAATTGGCTAAACAACATACTTATAAATAGAAAATTTGGGCAATATTTATCCTAATTTAACCCAACACCCTTCTAAATAAAAATTTTGGAATTAAAAACAAAAAACTCTAATTCCCAAAAAACATTTGCTTAAACTTTACGATATCTTGTATGTACCTTATAAATGTAATCCAATTATATTATCACTAGATTTATTGTTAATTGTATATGATTATTAAGTAGTGTAGATAGTGGCCCATGTAAGTTAATAATATTTAAATTTAAAAAAATCTTCAAAACAACAAAAAAGTTTGCTTATTATATTGCATAAGTGCCCTCTGCCAGAAATAAGAGCTTGTTACTAACAAGCAAAAACTTCTAGAACGTTTTATGGGTTATTTGCAAAGTGGATTTAGCGAAAACCAAAATTAGTTCTTGATGCATTCTCAAAAGCACTCATCAATTTTCTGAAAACTTGAAAGAGCAGTTACTTTGTAGTATCAGCACATTTTAATCAGATTTCTGTAAATAAACTTTTAAGTTGTTGACGAACAGCTAAAAACTTAAGAAACTATATTTTTTAAAATTATTTTCTTAACTAAATTATTGTTACCACTTTTTCAAAATAATATAAACAATGTAAAATTAAGGAAGAAAAACGTTCATAAATCAACTACCAAAAATACACCATTTTTTGTATAACAGTGCGTTTTTATATTATGTTTGAATAACTGTTTTTAAATTTTTATAATTGTATATTTTGAGATCAGTACTTACATTACTAATGCGTTTACTCTATGTGACAAAGTATTTTTTGCAAACAATCAAAAATATAAATACGAGCTTTCAGAAGCAGATATTTTTTTAGGTAAAAATATCATTTAAAAGGTGTAATCTAATTTAATAAATGTTTATGTTTAAAATCTTAAGACCTTAGCCTTTCTTAATGTAATATTCATGTAAGAACTTTTGCCAGACTTTGTGGTTTCCTTTAATTCTTTTTCATATTAAACTTGATATTTTAGTGTCAAAACTTTCTAAAGGCAACTAAAAGGCAAGTCTTTTTTGCTAACCTTTTTAATAAAACTTGTCACTAAACTCTTATAGGGCTATAAAGTTTACTTATTATAATAAAGTGTTTTTTGGCATAAACCAGAAGTCTGAAATAGCAGAACAAGCAAATTGTTATTTATACTCTACCAAGTGATTTTCCCTCATTTTCCTCATCTAAAGTTACTTTATAATATTTTTATAAAGCTCGTAAAATTCTATAAAAATATTGCCTTTTAATCTAACTTTTTGTAAACATTTTTAAGAATTTTAAGGTCCTAACTGGGTTTTTCAGGCACAAAAACGTAAAAAGTTTTGGGTTATTTTATTTTCCGTATTTTTTATCACGATTATTAACCATCATTAGTACACTTTAAAAATAAAATAAAATATAATAGATTTTCCAGTAAGGACTTAACCAAAGTCAAATTTTTTTGCTAACCCTATTCGTCGAAGTGGTTTAAACTGTGTTCGAAGATGAGGATATAAATATGAGAATCATAAAATGCAGATTTTCAAATCGTTGCGTCTAAGCCCAATAAGTTCTTGGGTTATGATTATTATTTTAATTTTTAGGGTTAATATGTACTTTAGTTTACGCCAGATATAATTTCTTTTACTTACCATTTACACCCATGTTAAAAGTTTCAAAAAAATGGCCAAAACAAAGTTTTTAATAAGTACGATGAATTCGCCCGCCCGACAAAGATAACTTTAGCCATCAGTTTTAGGTAAAGAACCAATTCTAAAACTGTATCTCCCAATCGGGTATGTTGACGTTTAAACAATGTATTATACGTCAAAGTTATCACCAATTATTACCTCGGTTATAGTTATTTTTAAACCATTGTCCGGGATGTATTCAAACACGGTTAAATACACGACGAATATGACGTAGGGTTGGAAAGTACTCGTCCGGAGCTTTAAAATGATAAGTCACGAGACTAACTCATTTAATTTTTCAAGATGGCGCTCATCTACCATCTTGATGGTTGCAACTATTATTTTTACGTCAAAAAGTAGTTTATATCCTCCCATTAGTCATATCCAAATTTTATACGGAAAAAATTAAGTTAACAGGGGGACTATTTTACTATTTACGTCCACACTATATTTAAGTATATTGCTTTTATTTATTAAAATATAAAAAATGGAATCTTAAGCATAAAACTTCTTGAAAGAAAAATGTCAAAACAAATATTTCTTATTGGCTTTTTTAGTCCCTTTAGAAAAAAACTAATTTTATAAACTAATGTTTATTATTACTTCTTTGTCCAATTATATTATTAACATACTTAGCAAGTGGGTGCCAACTAATTTGTGTTAAAAACTTATATAAACAGCATAATTAGTTTTACAATAAATCGTTTGTAACTATTTAAGAGAACATAAACTAAATAATTAAAATATAAGAGGATACGTCGATAAAAAAGAAACTTTTCATTGAAAAACCAAATAGAAAAAAGTTTTTTTTTAAATACAGCCTTTTGTCGTTAAGTTCTAAAGATTTTTGTGGCGTCTTATTTAAAATAATTGTATTTGAACATGTCCCTTATTATACGAATGGTCCTGAAGTATATTATATTTAAAACACTTTAATAAATTGCAGCCCAAGATGCACATACAACAAAAATGCAATTAGTTAAATTACCAAAATTATTTTATTATTTCAATATAACCTTTAAAGTGCCTAACCAACTTAATTTAATTAAATGCAGTCTGTAGGCCTATCCAATTATGGTGGGCTAAATGATTTTATCCGTTGCACCAATTATCTTTGCCCACTGATGTAAAACTACGGTCAACAATTTCAGGCAAAATTCAGTGTAAATTTTATGAACAAATATTCTGATTAAAATATTAACTAACAAAAGGACAGAAAATCGATTTTTATTTACAAGCGAAAAATAAACAAATGATGAAAAATGGTTCTGCGAAAATTAAAATGCAGTTTTTTTATTCTGCGCAAATAATTTTAGTAAAATTATAATGTATGTTATTTTGCACTGAGTTGTCAGGTATGTAATTACACCTTCCCTTATTTTTTTACAAATACACTACAATATCAGTTTTTTGGGTTAATTATTTAGTTTCTATATTAGTAATAGGACTTTTATAGTATAAAAGAGGTGCAACAAAAATTATGATTTCTTAAACTGGAACATTGTGTTTATGACTCATGTATACTGTGTGGGGTGTTTCGTTGGCCATCTTCTGCTAAACTTAAGTTTTTTGGGGTATTCGGCCGTCGTTATAGATTTTGTATCCTTGATGCTTTCGCTAGCGCGAGTGGTCTGGTATCCCCAGAAGGTTCCTAGTAGACTGTGATCTACTCACAACGACGGCCGAATAGCCGGAAAACACTTAAGTTACACATATTTTAAGTCTTTAAAAATATTACATATTTCGTACATCTATATTAGTTTAGGTAACCATCTTTAGGCTATTTGCGACTTAGTTATTTAGCGCCATCAAAAACGTGTATCTAGCTGTATCCACTACTTTACATTCACACACATAAAATTTAATTTATTCCATATACAGTGCATTTTAATTAAAAGGAGCCACCCTGAATAATTTAAACGTTAAAAGTTAACCCTCTCCCCCACCAACACAAATGTCAACAAGTTTAAATCTGGAAAGGAGTCCAGTCATACCTATCTTAAAGGATTTTAAATTATATTTTTAATAGAACTCACTTTTCGAAAGTAGTTCATATAGTTTCAAAAAAAAAAAAAAAAAAAAAAAAATGTACCCTAAATATTTGGAGTCCCTAGCCCCAATAACTAAGTATGAAAAATTTAATGGATTCAGCTGTTTCCTGTTAGTTCCAGTTTACTTAAAGTAGATCCTAGCTTCTTATTTCAAATAGGATCACCCGTGGATTAAGGATTCATTTCTCGAAAACTACTTGAACGATTTTAAAAACTTTAAGATATCACTCACCCCTTTTTATTTGAAATTCTTGACGTGTGTTGGTATAGGAAGTGGATAACCCTAAACAAGTAAATTTTGGCACAAAATGTACAACAATAATGGAATTATATGGGGTGGCTTGTATTAATTGGAATGCATCGTATTTTTATCTACATTATGTCCACAGATGGACATAATGTAGGATAAATGGATCAAAAATTGAAATGTTCAAGAAAGACATGTATGGCAACTGGTTTTGTTTCCTAAAGAAACAAGACTTACGTTGCAAAATGTATTTTGTTTTGTACAGGAGCTTCAAAAACTACAAAAGTGTGAAAATGTACTTAGAAAAAACAGCCTTTATTTTAATAATTTAGCAAAATGTCAAATAAACTTTAAAATTAAATAAGGATCCTATATTTAAAATTTTATATAAAATAAATAATTTTTTTGTATTATGTTGTTTTAATCATGTGTTTCACCTTTTCTGCTTAGTTTACCCGGTTTTATATTTTTGTATATAAATATATTTTACAAAGTTCGACATAAATTATTGTGTTGTATTAAAACTAGGTAAATTACAAATAAAAGGTGTAAAGCATTGATTTCATCATAGTTCATGGCCCATATTCATATATTTATAGTTTTTGATGCCCCCGTACAAAACAAATTTCTGAACGTGAATCTTGAATCTGAAGATTTTTATTTAACAATTTTCTTAAACATTTAAATGTTTGGTACATTTGTCCTATTGCAAAGTTCATCTGTAGACATACTGTATATTCTACTTTTAAATTGAATATGTATATATATATATATATATAAGTTTAAAAACATTTAAAAACATATTTTTAATAAAAATAAAGCAATTATTCTAATTAAAAATTAAAAGCTCTGATGCATGTAAGTTCTGGCGCGTGTAAACTGCAATTTACCAGTAAGCTTGACGGTAAAAGTGTTTATACGGTCTACAAACTTCCGTGATTTATGGCATGTTGATTTTTCATCGCTCATGTTGTATGATTAGCGTGTTCTTATCTTAAATAAAATGTTTAAATCAGCGACATGTTGCTTAAGGTTTTTCATTATAGTTATAATAATAAAGATTTATTTTAGCTCTAAAAATGTCGTATAAAAATAAAAGTAGATAAAACCTAGTTTAATTTTATACCTGAAACATTTTATGCGAACAAGAATACATGAAACCATGAATAATCCATTTTCCATCTTGCTTGTGTTTGTTCTTTTTCTGCATATCGTTTTAAAATACTATAAGCACTGGAATTAGATAGAACATTTGCGATTTAATGGAAGTTTTATCTTGGTTTTCGTTTGCCTTAAAAAACCATTGAACATCGCGTATATTGTATATACGATGTAATTTAATTGATGGGTAAAAATACAGGGTACGATTCCTTAGCCTATTAAAAAAAAAAATTATATAAACATATGTCATAAACGTCGTAACTTTTAAGATACAGGGTGTTAAAATTAAAAAAAACAAAAAAAAATCGAAAATACTTAATTTAGTAAAAAGTCTTCTAAGTAATGGGTATAAACCCTATTTAAATAAGTATTTCATATTTTTGTTACTTAAGTGCTAATTAAAAATTATAAAACCTAATTAAACAAAAGAGATCTCGCAATGCTTCTTTTATGGTCTAAAAATATGCAATTACGTGAATTTTATTTTTTTTTCTTACAGTTTTAAATTTAAGTAAAAGGTCGATTATTTAAGTGTACAGTAGTTACAGCACTTAAAGCTTAAGGCCTATAAAAAAATGACTGCAGTATAAGCTACTGATCAGACATTTCAAGTGTAATATTTAATTTAAAAAAAAAAAACAAATATTTTAAATAAATAATTTTAAATTCATTTATCAAAAACACATTCAATTAAATAATTTTCTCATTGACGCTGAACTTAAAATTTATGCGTTAAATATTTTAACGCATATCATGTCAATTTTTGACCAATTTCTTTTAAATAATCTTAAAAAGTTTATAAAATCTGCGCCCAAAAAAATATGACATTTAAAATTTTATAATACAGTGTGTCCCAGGATAGGTGTTACAAAAGGACAAATGGACCAAACGTTTTTAAATTTGAAAAGGAAATTTTGGGAAAAGCGGTCGGATGGTCCAAAACTAATAAATACAAAATTTTACTCCAATTGGTATTGTACAGGGCAATTTATAACTAAAAATATGAAAATTTCCCAGGAGGTTACTTACTACCAAGCCTTATTTGAAGTATTTTAATGTTTAATTTGCTTTAATTCTTTACAACCTTTACTCATGCAATTTTGCCCTATTTTTTTTTTAAAGGGTACTTTATTCTTGGTAATTTTTCATATTTATTGTTATAACTCGCTATGTATATTATAAATCGGAGTAATATTTTGTATTTATCAGTTTTGGACCATGCGACTAGTTTTCCCAAAAGAAAAATAAAAAAAAAAAAAGAAAAAAAATTATCCATTTATGCTCTTGTAACACTTACCTTGAGACACACTGTACATATAGTTAGTTAAACATCTTGTTTGAAACTAAATTCATATTTTTACTAAAAATTAATTTACGAAAATCGTGTTTTTTTCATATCAGAATTGCTAAACCAATATCACCAAAATAAAAATTTAAATACTTTTTAAGTTATCTTAGTTGTAAAAATAGGAATGAATCTGTAGTTGAGGTTCGTATATATTGTGATCTGATCCTCATATTATTACAGTCAAAACTTAACTTAATGGGTAGTAATGATAAACTTGTCTAGAAATAGTGCCCCAATGCTGGAAGCCAAAATGCTTGTTTAAAATTATTAGAAACCCTTTGTATGATGTGTCTTTTTTGTACTCTTTATCATTAATTTATCAAAAATTAAATGACGTGCTTTTAATCATTAGTGAAACAAGTATAGAATTAATTTTTATTCCCCAAATAGCAACATCCCCATAAAACCAACCATAAAATTTAACACCTTTAATTTTATCATTAGTAAAGCAAGTATAAGATTAATTTTCACTACTGAAATAGCAATATTACCATAAAGCTAATTGTTAAACTTACTTCCTATAATTTTCTTTTAAAAAACGCACTCTATTGTTTAATAATAACTTATTATTAAAAATGTAAAAAACTGTCTTTTAATTACTATTATTATTAACTTAAAAAGGAACCTACAGAACATTACAGTAATGGTAGGAGAGCCCAAGAGGGGATTTTGAGATTTACTACAGCGTGCCAGATTAATATACTGGAGGATACCTTGTACTTGTTTAAATACCTTCACCAAATATGAGCTCCGCATACAGGGTCGATCGTAAAAAACAAAAATATGTCCATCAGACATTTTCGAGTGCGTCATATTAAGATAGGGTAAGTTAATTACATGGTAAACAATGTAAATTCCCGTAAATTCCACTAATCTGACAATTTGAGAGTATGTAAAGAAAGCGGAGGGCTACAAGAATTGTAAAAAACCTCATTTTGACATTTTAAGCGTAGCTTTTTTTTTTATTTTTAAAAAATTTAAAAAAATTTAAGGATAACAAAAAATATATAATAACAGTATTTTTTTGATATATTTAAAACTTATAGCGACTTCCCCACCGATGAAAAGGTATACATTCTATAACATTTTTTCCTTTTATTATCTAAGCTTTGCCACCCAATAGATCTCTATAACGCTTGAGTAAATCCCCATTTAGCATTTAGCCTATTATAAATTGTGCAGGGATTTTTTTATTGGTCTTGTTTGTGATTAAAAATATATTTAACAAAATAATTTCGCTATAAGAGCAATAGTAAAGTAAATTTATTACAGCTATAATTTATTAAATATATAGCAAATGGTAGACCATTAAAGTAAAATCGCGAAATAGGTAGTATAGTTTTTATTTTAAAATCATATAAGTCAAGTGTAATATTTAATTCCTGTAACTTAATTGCTTAAAATAGTCAAAGAGAAACTGGTGAGTGTTAAAATAATTATTTAAACTTTTTATTCCTAACTTTATATTTTCTTAAAAATATATTATATCTAGCTTCTTCACTTACCCTTTTTGTATACTTTTGGAAAAAAATTCTAAATTCTTTTATAAAAGTCTATATTATAAAAACTAACAGATTTTTTTTTCATAAGAGTTTGCTGCAACACAGATTTGTTATATTTTGTAGTATTATGTGAAACCCTAGATAGCCATAAATGTAATGTAAAATTAAATTTTTACATGATTTAGGTAACATTAAATTACAAAAACCAAATTTAAATTCTTTAAATAATACCTCAAATTAATTACATACTATTGTTAGGTATATCAGTGGCTGTTTTTCAGTACCATGTGTATTATGATATACAAAATTAAGTTTTTATTCTAATTGATGAGATATTGTTGATAAATTTAACAAAAAGTACGATCACTTTTTAATAGTCACAGTTGCTTAGTTTTTTGTTTGTTTTTAAAAGCTTCTACAAATATTTAAAATTTTAATTTTACTGAGCAGCTTCTATAATTTTACAAGATATTCAAGTACAATTTTAACCAATTAGTAATATGTGTCAGTGAAATCTTGGTAGTTATAAATAAAAAAATATACAAAACTTTTTTATGCATTTAGTGTATAATTTAAAGATTTGGAAAGTGTCTTAAATGTATGCACAATTCTGTGGTTGCGGACCTATAAGTATAAAATTAGGTATGTCCGAAACTAATAAAATTATCTAATATATTTTGTGCGCTAATTTCAGGGCCGTTTTAACTGTATGAGGCTAGAATTCCCGGAGCGCCTATTTTGTACGAAAACATTTTTGAAGACCAAAAAAAAGGGCCTTACCTCCGTAGCGCCTATTTTTAGGGCAGGGTGCCTTATTTCACCACCCGAAATAAAATTTGATTACCAAAAAAAAAAGGTAATTTTCTCCTTTTCGCGCCTCATTCATTTATTTCAAAGCACCTTATTCATAGAGAAATTAGCACTAATCCCCACCCGACCTAAACTTTTTAAAAACTCCCTGTCTAGCGTCTATTACTCCCCTGTCTGGCGCCTATTTTTTCATGGCGCTCCTAGGCTGTAGCCTAGTCAGCCTAATGGATAATACGGCACTGGCTAATTTCCCTATTATTTTTTAAACACCATTTTTTTAGATAAAATATTATATATTTATTTATAAACAAAAAATATTAGTTGAAAATCACCCTTGTTCTTTATTTTTAATAAAAGATATTTTATTTAACAAGTGCATATTATAAAAATAAATTAGTTTTTAACTGATTACATATTTTTATATAATTTTATTAATCAAGTTGTTAATTACACATCTTTTAACAAAACTTTTTTAATAAGTTGGATTTCTTGGTATTAATTTTCAAAAGTATTAAAAATTATTTTTGATATGGTTTAAAGTTACTTTTTGTCAGCATAAATTATTTTATTAGAAAAAAAATATTTTTCTATTTTCCCGATAACTCTTGACTAAAGTTGTACCAAACACTTTTTTATTTTAGAGTACCACCAAAAAGTAAGTAACAATTAGGAAGAATGTAATTAAATTGCAAAATTGATTATTTAAATTATTTTTTTAAAATGTATTAAAAACCTCTTTCCTTTAGTTAAGACTTTTAACAAAACACAGCAAAAAATATCTAATTTATTAATGACCGGGTAAATTAATTATGTTTTCATAACTACCATACTAACAAAAGATACCCACCCAACTTCTAATTTTACTATATCATATTACAAGATGGGGGACCAAAAATATTAAACCAACTTTTTTAAAATTTAAATCGACAACGATTTTAATATAATCATAATTATTAATGAAGGACTTTTCAAATGGGCGGTGTAGTACTAATGTTACCGATAATAAAACTTATAACAATATTCCTATTCGAAAAAGTAAAGTCGTACATTTTAAAATAATAAAAAGTAGTTCTAAAATTTAATTGTGCCATAACACTTCATCACTTGTGTCGCTAATAAATCCAATATATGACAACAAAAAAAGTTCCACAAAATACATTTAAAACTGCACTTACATGCAGATAAAACAAACATATCCATAATAGAACAGTAATCCAAAAATCAGGTACTAAACAACAAAACAAATCACTAAACAATTTTTATGACACTTTAAAGTACGCTCAAACGCATCTCAAAGTTATGCACTCTTTGTTACTTATCATTAAAACATCCTTTAAATCCAATAACACGCATCGGAAAAAATCCTGCACTACACCAATACGCGCGCCAAACTAAAAGCTCGTTTAAAACGACTTAAAATTCAACATGCCACTTTTAATACGTTTAGTCAGTCACTACGACAAACTGCGAAATATGCAAGCCCTAAAGTTCTGCTCCGGGTGTTGTAAAAGCGTCCGGAGTTTACAAGATCCCGCCCGAGTCAAAAGCTCAGCTCCGGCAACGTAAAAGCTCTGCATGGGACTGATGTCTCTTCACGTGCAGGCTCCGGTACGCCGGATCTCGATGATTGCCGAACATGCTTCGGTCGTTTGCTCGGCATCACCTGTTATGCTGTTCTTGAGACACTGCTGGTAAAAGGTCTTTGGAAAAGGTGTGTAATACCGAGTGGACATGAAGACAGTACAAGTCATTTTCTCGCTATTGAGATTAATAATTGACGAAGTTTAGGGATCAATAATAAAGTTTAAATGTTAAGGTACGTATCCACCAAAGCAACCATAAGGAACTTTTTTGGGTCTGGTGACATATAAGGGTCACCTAAATTTTTGACTTTTAAAATTTTAATAAATAGTATCTATATATAATATTAAAAAGAAAAAATGCGGAAAAATTCACAACTATTTTTAAATTTTAAATTAGATACTTATGGGATATGGAAACGACCAGGGTTGCTGGGTGGCCGATAAAATTAAGTCGTCATAGTCAACAAAATTGCGAAAACCGGGAAATGAATAGGGTGCTGCCAATTAAAAAAATCGTTGCTAATCAAAACTAACCTGACCGTGACTTCGGACACGTTGAAGAAATAACCCTAAAATATTTTGGTAATTACTTTTTTATAAGCTATATCGTTCATCTGGAAAACGGACAAATCTCATAAAATGCATTATTTTAGTTATTATTTTGTTAAATTGACTTCAAAACTGTCAATCTTTTACCAGAAAAAGTTTAGCATATATATTAACTTCTATTTTGGTCATATGGCACTATTGTCATTATTCATTTGTCGGTGAAATACATATCTTTATTACTAGAACAATGATACTTCTTAGTTATACTTAACATTTGCCAGTGGAAAGATCGTTGCTTATCACAAAGATGGTTCTATTTTTAAAAATATCACAGGTATTTTATAATAATAAAGAAAATATGTTATATTTGAAAGAAACAACCAATATTTTAAATAAAAAGTGACATAACCCAATATGTTAAATTTTATTTTTATGTTAAATCAGATGTCATGGTTTTGTAGTTTTTGCGCTTATATGCGTCTTTCTGGCACTTAATTTTATGCTCTTATCCAAGTCATAAAAATTGAATGTCATATAGCAAGCAAAATATTGAGGATTAAAGTACGACACCGGTCAAATTTACCGGTAGTCTGTATTTACGTACAAATTTTGATATATACATTTTTTATTATTTTTGAAATTTGTATATTTATAAATTGCTTATAGACTCTAATCGGGGGTCAACAAAACGAAGAAAAAATATTAAAATTACCATCATGAGGATACGTCGCACAAAATGGAAGAAAGAAGTGGATTCTGATAGTAGCCATATTGAATAAAAAGTCGACTATATACCATCGGACTATAGCACTCATAGATCGAGGTCAACAAATAAGATAAAAATGGAGATGACATTAAAAAGCACGACATATTTTGCGATGACAACTACTTCTTAAAATGAGTAACAGTCGCTACAAATGGTCAAAAAGATTCTTTAGTTCCCAGAGTAAACTCACCCTACAATACAACCATTTAATATATATTTTTTATAATGTTTAAAATGGTTTATTTTTTTCTTCTTTGATTAAAAACGGTTGCTGTAGTTTATCGTCATCAATGTTCTACTGTTGCTTTACCAAAACCAATGGGGCAATATATAATTTTACTATTGTTTTATAAAATTTATAAATGCGGGCGTGTTTAATACTTTTTGCCCTAGGGCGTGAAAAGTGCTTTTTACGCTCTTATTTATAAATGCCGAGCGTTTTTAATACTTTTTGACCTGGAGCGTAAAATTGTATTTTACGCCCGATCGTACGAAAATATATATATGAAAACTAATCCGTATGCAATAATCATCAAAAAAGGATGCTTGTTGTCCACGTATGGCCAAAAAAATGACCGGTAGTCTGTGGTTATGTTCCAGAAACGGCACCTCTGTGGTTAGGGTTTAAAATTAATTACTTATCCATGTTCGTTGCTTATAATTTATAAATGCTTAATTTTACATTTTAAAAGTAACAGTTAAATTATGATCTACAAAATCATGTTTTGTTTCTACCAAAAAAAAGTTGTGACACTTTTTTCTTTCGGACGATTAATGACGTATGTCCAAAGTCAACCAAACATGCCCAAATGCAGTTAAAGCCAATTTTGATTTGCTCTACTTAATTGGTTTATTGGGTTAATTTAATTTGTGTTTTCAAATTCAGAACTTTAAATATTTCATCTTTTTCATAAACACTCTGTAGAACGATGAAAAAGTTTATTGGTTAAATAATTGACTTTGTCATGGTCAAATTTTGGAATTGTGGTAGGTAGAAAAATAGAAGAAGAAAAGATTTATTATGGTAACTATGTGAATAATTTAGTTTTATAAAATGAAGAGCAGGGCGATGAACCGTAAATAATAAATTTACTGATTTTTATTGGTATAATTTATGTTGTTTAATTTTCAGTAACGAACAGTTTCTGTTTGATAAATAAACAACAAAATAATTATTATTACATTTTGTGACATTTAATAATTAAATTTATAAAGATCGTCTAAGCCAGCTGATAGCTTGTAATTCTTTTATCTTGTGACAACTCATAAAAATTTAAAGCTTAAGAAAAACGTATTGTATAGGTGTATTAGGTAAAAGTATGACCTGTTTTATTCAACTTTGTTATCGTAATCGTAGTATAACATTCTTAATGGCTCAGTTTTTACGGAAGTCATTTTAAAACTTACTGCTAATCACATACTCAGGTTTTAAAATTAGGAAATAAAATTATTATCACAAAGTCGGATAAGCTCATCCTAATAAATGGTGTTCACATAATACTTAAAATTAAGATGGACAATAAGGATCTCCACAGGTTACACCTTATTTTCGTCGCCACCTCCCGATTTGCAAATGGCTTAGATTTTGATTTTCTACTTCTTTATATTCATAAATAGCTAATACCCAAAACATTTCGCGCGCAAAATATATGATCTTTTAAATGTCTCCCGGCGCTTTTCAAAAATAAAAATATATGCAAAAAAATCGTAAATAGCGTGGAATTTCATTTTCTATTCATTAATATTTATAAATGAAACTTATGTTAATTTTCCATGATTAAAACATTTTTGCACATTAAAGTTACAAGTTTTCTAGTTTTTAAAGCGGCTTTCCGTCCTAAAAATTTGCAATCAATGTGCGAACGGCCAAAGTTTTTAATTTTTTTTCATTAAATATTTATTAATTTAGCCTTCTAATAAATTTTGTTAGTCAAGAAAAATTTTCACAAAAATTTTATATGTTATTGATTATTCTTTTGGCACTTCCTTGGTATAAAGATTTGAAATAAATTTGCAAATAGCTTGGATTTTTAATTTTAAACTTCTAACTATTCATAAATAAAGTCATACATAGTAACCACTTTCCAATTTTAGTCGCCATCTCCTAATTGTAGATGAGCCATATCCTAGTTTTTAGTAGCTACCTCCTAATTTTAGTTGTTTTTCCCCTAAATTTATAATATATTAAAAGTAAATATAAAGCGGCACTTTCCTGGTTAAAAAATTATTTTACGAATAGCTTGGATTCTAATTTTTTATTAATGAATATATATTTATAAATAAACCTTTACTTTACTATCTAATTTTGGTTTTTACCTTCTAATTCTAGTCATTGCCCCCTCATTTTTTTATCTTTGGACAAACCACGAAGGCTAAAAGCCTAAATACTAACGTACCGTGGGTGTCTTAAGCGAGGTAAGAGGGAGTTTGTTGACACAGGACTTACATACTTGAAGATTTCGGGGGAAGGAAAGACCTCCGCGGGCAGCAGGTTTCACAATCTAGAAACTCTAGGGATAAAAGAACGAATAAAGTGAGAAGTTCGGGGCCTGTCCAGTTGGATCGTGTAGGGATGCATACGCGCGGAACCACGAGTTTCCCTGTTGGGAACCGTGAGTGGAGGAACTATACTGGACAATTCTTCAGAGCAGAAGCCATGGAAGTACATATAAAAAGCGATAAATCCCCCACAGCCCGGACGATGGGCAAGAGAGGGAAGCCTTTCTGTAAGTGAAAGATCATTAATGAGACGAATAGCTCTTCTTTGAATAGAATCAAGAATGCTTAGGGTTGTGGGGGACGCCGTGCCCCAGATATGAGAACAATATTCTAAGGGAGGTCGGATTTGGGACACGTGTATAAATTAGAAGCGGAAAAATACTTTTTACACATACAATGCTGGCTCGAAGAGAAATCAAGCTTTTTTGAAGCTGCCGTTGGCTATGAGATTACGATGCTCTGTATATATATATATATATATATATATATAGTCACAACCCGTAATTTTAGTTGCCACCACCGTTATTTTGGTTGCTACCTCTAATGTTGGTCGCCACATCGTAATTTTTAGTCTTCACCTCCTAATTTTAGTCACCACCCCTTAATTTTAGTTAGTACCACCTAATGTTAGTCACTACGTCAAATTTTAGTCACCATCTCCTCATTTTAATCGCCACCTCAAGTGACAGCTGGTACCTACATACCTAATAAATATCCTGAGTGTAGGTAATATTATTAATTTTGTAGCAAATATTAACCCTACGTATAAAAAAATATAAAAATTCAACTACATGTTAATTTAATTTAGTTAGAAAGCAATTCATAAAAACACGCTATAGCAATTTTTTAGATCCAGATGCCTCAGGGTCGCGACATAGCTGTCTGTGACATGAACACATGTTTAAATTTCAACTTGAATGTGTAAACACAATATTTCGTTAATCTCCCGCTGGTTGTCTACAGCCCCCAGCTTGGGATCTGGTTTATTTTTAATCTAAATAACATGAAAACACGTTACTTTATTATGTATGATAATGCGTCTTTTGTTTATTAAACCCCTAGCTGTAGTGTTCATAACAATGCTTTATTGTTTTTAGTATAAAACTGTCAATAGTTATTTTATTGCATATTTAACCGACTTTAAAAAAATAAGAAGGTTAAATGTCTATATATATATATATATATATATATATATATATATATATATATATATATATATATATATATATATATATATATATATATATATATATATATATATATATATATATATATATATATATATATATATATATATATATATATATATATATATATATGATATATGTATATATATATATATACTATAATATGTATATAATATATAGTATATATCATATATATATATATATAATATATATATAATATGTATATATATATATATATATATATATATATATATATATATATATATATATATATATATATATATATATATATATATATATATATATATATATATATATATATACAATATGAGCAATGCGTTTTGGTTCATCGGCCGGCAATAGAATAACAAAACAAGCACTATGATTCACGCGATTCACGCCTGTTTAGAGATATTTGGCAAAAACGAAAATTATATCGATTTTATTTTTTTCTGACTTTATTTGAAGAGATATAAAAGAACTAATAACATTTTTTCATTGGCACTTTTTAGCTACTACATGATGGTATTTTTAGATTTTATACCCGACGTTTCGTTTTCAAGAAACCATCATCAACTTTATTTTTATATGGCTCGAAAAAAGTACACCCTGTATCTGATCCATTTTTTATTACAAATTCAACGATGTATCACATGTCATATTTTAATTTTTAGTTAAAAGAAAAATTGCATTTTTCTATTTTTTAAAGTTATTTTTAAGTAGGCCTTGCAAACAAATGCTTGGACGTTAATACCTGTTACCGTATCTGCAACATAATTAATTATCATTATAAAATAGTATTTGTCGTTATTACCCTGTTTGTCAAGTTGTTGTTTTTAGAGCAATTGTTCTTATTGTTACTGTTGTCTTTATACGCAATACGCATTACTAGGCTCAACAAAATCCGCGTGTTAAGAAAATATCGAAACATCAAGAACGTTTTGGGTTTAATATGTGGTGTGGAATTTTAGGAACTAAAATACCAGGTCCATGTATTTACCATAATTCATTAACTGCAGAAATGATACCTTCATTTATTTTTGCAGCACAAAATGTAGCATGTTAGCATGTCAAACTTATCTTCATGGCTATAATGGCCATCCTGCATATTCGACCGTTATAATACAATAAGATATTAGCTATTCACCAATAAACAATAATAAAGACAACAGATAACAATAAGAACAATTCCTCTAAAAACAACAACTCGACAAACAGGTTAATAAGGACAAATACTATTTTATAATGATTTTAAATTATGTTACAGATACGGTAACAGGTGATTAACGTCCAAGCATTTGTTTGCAAAGGCCTACTTAAAAATAACTTTATAAAAATAGAAAAAATGCAATTTTCCTTTTAACTAAAAGTTAAAATATGACATGTGATACATCGTTGAATTTGTAATAAAAAATGGGATCAGATACAGTGTTAACAGTGAATAACAACGGTTACGCCAAAGTTTTAGCTTCACTTACCTTAACATTTACTTTTTTAATTTTCTTATTAACCTAATAATTAAAGAGACGACCAATTAAAATAAGCTCTTTATATTACAGCTTATGGAGAAAATCCAGCTGTTGCGATAATTTTGTCTATGACTGTATTTTTCGAATACACTAAAATATTAAAAACAGTAAAATTTTGCCAATAAACAGAAAATTTAATAAAGCATTCAAGAAAGTGTAACTTTATTTTTTTAAAATACATTATTATACACAATATATTTAAAATAACAGATAAACAGTAAAATCTGCATAAAAGCATAACTTTACTGTATTTAGTAATCCAACTTTTGTCCTTTATGTCCCCAACTACTCTGCGCAGGATTAACATGCTGCATTGTTTTAGGATAATACTGTCAATAGGTCTTTTGTTTTAATTATTCGACCAAAATGTTTAGTCAAAACTATTTTGCAAATAAATATTGTTTAGCTTATACAAACTTTTCCCTGTACTGTTTTAAAATGGTCAGCATATGTACATACATTCGATGTTTTGTTTCTAAAATTTAGAACGGTTCGTGTTCAGTTCCAGTTATGCGCAGAACTATATGTGCATAAAGTTGAAGTTTCGAATCATCCCAGAACAGTTCAAACGATTCGAAAACCAAAACACGCTTTTGTATCCCTTACCATTCTAAATTAAAGAAGAGAAGTTTAAGTAATAATATATTTTATACATATACCTTGTATTCGTATTTAATAACATTGTTTCAAAATACCTTTATTTTTTTTGTTTGGTTCACTTACCATAACTCCACCAAAATCCATAATTAAAAACATAAACCACACAAAATCCAACAAAAAAACAATCTTTCAAAAAATAGGGTTAAATGTTATGAAAAATAAAATATAACGCGCAGACTCCACCAATTAATTCAGAATCAGTTCTTACAGTTCCTACTCAAGGGTTAGAACTGCTGTTACCGTTCTCGAATCGTCCAAAACTAGTTCACAAAATAAACCAAAACAGCAAGCATCCAATACGGAATCGGTTCTAAATGAACCAAAATACTTTATACCCGACTGCGCAGGCTCGAACTGTTCTAGAATCGTTTCAATCGGTAACCAAAACCATAACTAAGACTAAAACAAAGATATAAAAACAACCAAAAAAAAATCAAAAATGATTTGCTGAGTTTAATTTAAAAAAATGTCTTTTGCAACACTCTGTATACACAAAAATATTTTTCGACATGCCTATTTAGAAACCCTACAACACAATAAAAAAATACAGGGTGATCTTTTAAGTTGGCACTATTGCTAACTTCTTTATTATTGGAGATACGAAGTCGGTTAAATTAGCAAAGTAGTAGAATTTTTTAACTGATTAACTGCCGCCAACAAAAAATAATTGAACATTGGGTTTTCGATTGCTTGCAAAAAAGTACTTTTTTAAATGGTACACCCTAAATATTACATCACTATTCGAAAGATCATCATCAAAGAACATTAAAAAGTTATGTTATATCCACTTTTAGTAGTTTCGTAAATATGGCCATCCTCGGGAATTAAATAGTAAAGTAGCATTTTTTAATGGAACACCCTGTAAATTACATTACCATTAAATAGATATTTTAAAAGCTATAAGAAAATACCACATTTGATATGTCTATCTCTTAGGATTTTGAAATATGGCCATTCAAATCTAAAAATATAAGATATAATGTCTATTTTATCTTCGACACTAAACTTAAAGATGCAATATACAGGGTGTTTTATTAAAATGCTGCTTACTATAAATTTCTAAAGAACCTCCGAACAGTGCGGACGTGCGTGAGAGGACTACAAAGTTCTCCCGGAGTGGCGGCTAGAGGTGTCGTACAACGTTTTTACCTTCGGGGATCATGAAAGATTCACGCTAAATTGACGGCATCTTTCTTTCTGGATCTAAGCGCTGTGAGCGAAGATTCCTATGAGCTGATGGTATCTCATTGGTGGTGAACACGAGGTATTCAAATGGCGGAAATAGATGGGCGTGCCATGGGAACTGTCAGTAGTGAAAGTGAAGGTTATACGTAACACCAGTAGCAGATCTTGGTTTGACAGTCGACAATTTATGCATTGCATCGAACGTTGGAATTATTTGGTTTCTTTTGGAATTTCTGGGAGCTACGAGCTCGATTATCCAGATTTTTCCGCCGACGAAGCCCTGGAAAGCATAGTCCGGAAGGGGAGAGTGGTGGATTGACCTGAAGGGACCAAACCCAAGAAAAAAATGGAAATAGAAATAACTTGTCAAAACCACAATGAGTCCAACCTAATAGTCTCTCATCGCTTCTACCTATGTAGGGAGCATGCGCTGACAAATTTTTCAGATTTTACAAAATGGCGAAGATCTGCCGCTTACGGGCTCTTACTCTTTAAGCACTAGAATAATAAAAAATGTATATACCTTAATTTGTATAAATTATGGTATGTATTAACAAATTTAGGTTTTTAATATAGTAATGATTGAAATACATTAATCACCGCAATTTGTTTGATCAGAATTAAGTAATTGCGAATTGACCATACTATACATATTTTGAATCTAAATAACATACCTACAGTTTTGTTTTTTTTACTTTTTTTTTGTAATACTTATAAAATTGCTGTGCATTTAACTTTATAAAAATATTTATACATTCTTATTTTTTGAAATATTAAATTATGTTTTTTTTTAAAGAAAAAAGTTTACATTTTAAGAACAAAGAACAATATACATATAAGATGCTTCATTAAAAGTAAAAAAGTTGCCCAATATCAAAAAGTCGGCCAGTTTGTTTTTGTGCTTATAAAATGTGACGAAAATGGCAAAGATATGAAAAACAAACTTTTAAAAATGTAAAGTTGTCTGCGAAAACCGCATGTTGATAACGTAACCTGTTCTAAATAAATGTAGGATCCAATTGGGTCAAAATAAAGACGGCCACCATGTATATGGTATAAACAGTTACTTAGTTTAAAAATTTTACAAATTAAAATCAATCCATGCCTTTTTTAAAACCCTGGCAAAATACTATATTAGTCTTAACTATTAATAACCAATACATTGTAAAAATATATTTGAGGTTTTAGTGCTAGCTAGTTGCAAGTTTAAAAACAAATATAGCGTGTTTTATTCAGAGTAAACATGTTTTTATGTTGCTCATACCTAGAGTATTATTTTATTTCTAACAAAACAATGTACTATTTATTTCTAGAATTTTTCCTAGTGAGCTAATGTGTTCTCATTACGCCTTCATGTAGAGGAAAAGGCCTAAAATGGCATATTCAGGTAAAATGACATTTCATAATTTTTGAATTTCCCGCTTTAGCAGCGAATTTTTCAACGTGTTGAAGTGTGTAATATGATCACTGCAGTTAGTATCAAAGGTGTGTTTGGCATAGTGAAAAGTGTAGTGTATGTAGTGAATGAAATAGTGTTGAGGACTAAAAGTGGAAATATGTTTTAAAAAGTTAAAAAAACGTTTAACTAAGTTATGCCACAAATGTCAAAAATTCAAAAAGGCTTTTAAGCTTTTATTTATAAACAAATAAATTTAATTTCTACATATTTGGGTTTCTTGTACTCTATACTTGTTCGAACAAGTGGTCCAAAGAATTCTTCGACAAGAATTAGCGTTTTAATAAAATGTACTTAACTTCACGACCTCTAAAATAGTGTAGTTGAGTAAAAACTAGTAATAACGGGGACATGATGCCAAACACCTAGTCCTGAATTACACTGGCGATACCAAACGGAAAAATTTAAAACTAGTTATAACTTTTTGTCATTCCAAAAACACCTAGAGTTACTGTACGGGTGCATATTCCTGATTTTTCTTTGTACAACATTTCAGGTCAATTTCCAAGTCATCAACCGCAAAAGAGTTCTAATCAATTTAGAATTTGTGCATTTTTGCGAATTTACATAGTTTTGTTACAAATTGTATTATTTTTTTTTTTTATTAAAACACAATAGTTTGGCTATGTTTATTTATAACTATGATTACTATATATATATTCCTATATATTCTCAAAATTTAAACATGTTTGCTAAATTGTCGTTTTTGGGTAAAATGACATACATGTAATAGATGTAAAATGACATAATATTATAACATGTTCTTTAACGTCAAAAACATTTTTTTGATGGTTGGTAAAATATAAAACAAAATATATACGCCAAGGTTGTTCAAAGTGTACCCATGCTGAATGCCCTTAGGAATAAAGATATTTTCCGTGAACTTTGTTGTTAAATTAAAAACAGTCAAAACTATACTGGTTAAGCAGGTAGGTATTGGGATATCGTCGAATAAA